>CAJHZI010000459.1:317500-455000 GCA_905160935.1 Enchytraeus crypticus
CTGAGCCGAATACCTGAACTTTCTGATTCCAAACCTAGCATTTTATCGACTTTGGTCATATAAGATATTATACGTTGGCTTAGGTTGAGCAGATCACTGCACGGTGTGATATTTCATGAAGACAACACCTTTGATTTTGATTTGGCTGACTACGTCTGTTGAGGCGTTTTTCATATTCGGATTTGGCTTGTTGTGTAGTCAAGTCCGGGTTGATGAACACGTTCAGCTGAGCGTAAGTACTGTCTTCCTTTCTCTTCTTGATTCCAGTAGAAACGAGGAAGGTAGCATCTTGTTCAGATACAAGATGTACTAGGAGCTTTCTCGCTCTTCCAGATTGTGTTCGACCTAGTCTGAGTGTAGACACCCCCGAGATATTGAATGATGCAATAAGATGAGTTTGTATGAACGAGGAAATCAGATTTAGGTCGTTACAGCCAGAGTCTTCGGGTAGCCCTGAAAATATTACATTCTTTTTCCGTCTGCTGATCTCTGCAATTGTACCGACAACCATTGATACTACATCCGATTTGGATATCGCATCGGAGGGGGCAGATGGATGCCAGAGCCCGAGTTGTGTGCACTTGCATCAGATTGGGTCTCTGGACGGATAGGCTGCCGTTGGCTTGGAGCTGGGGCGCAAACGTTAATGCTGGATAGTCTGACAGCATTAGAGACGGGGATGTCCTGCCCGGAGTGGGAATTGTTTGACAATAGGACTTTACGAAGCTCTTTGATTTCCTGCTGCAGCTGATTTAACTTATCGTCCACTTCCAGGCGACAAGCAAAGCACTGCCAGCCAAATAAATGACACAGCCTGAGGGCAGCGACTGATAGCTCAGTAGGTACATCACAGCACGCCAGGTGCTAGCAGTGCTTGCATGCACGGCAGGTAAGGGAAGATTTATCATCTGCGGAGAGTCCGCAGAAGACACATTCGCTGCAGGCCTGGTTTGCTGCATTCAGTGATAGTGAAGGCTGAGCTTTAGGATCGACATCAGCAAGTTGTGACAGTGAAACTGGTCCGTTTTTCAACTTTTTCTTTCCACGTTTAGAAACTACGGTAGTAAATTCCTGATCGCCGATTGTAACATTATCATCGCCCTCACCTACCGATCGGCTCTTCTGTCTATCACTCATAGCAACTGTATAGTGTTATTGGAGTTTATTGTAATACATGTATGGTATAATATTATATGCAAGACTTAAAGCTCGATCAGCAAATGCAGCAAAATAAATATAGAAATATAACAATAATATCGAGTCTCAAAATGTATGCTAGGTGACTTGATTCTGGTAATGTTTTTAAAATTCACTTCTTGGTTCAAAAATATTTTTGTTCAATTTTCTGTAGATCAAAGTATAAAAGATGAGGTCTTCAATCTTCATATTAATTATCATACTGTATAGAGCACTTGCAGTTTTATCTCAAGATAAATTATTACAAGCAAAAGCAAACAAACCAACTCGATTCAAACCAAATCATCGACTTTTTGAATCCTGTTCTCTTCAACTTAAGAATCAAACCCAGCTATTTGTCGGGTTAGTTGTCAATTCTTTGTCATCAAAGATTTGACAACTAACCCGACTACAAAAATAATAGAATACAATATATCGCTGTACAATGGCACCTCTGAAGTGCTGGTTAATATCGTTAACGTTGGATATGAAGGGCATCATGCTATGTGGGCATACCGGTTCAGGAGGTTGTGGAGGGTTGGCAGAGGTTTCGGAGAGATGATGATGTCCTTGGAGTTCAACTTTGAGGTTCTGTCATTGATGACCCTCAGCTTCGGCGTCGAGCATCTGAACGTTGAGTTGCAAGTAAGAAAATTAACGATTATAAACTTCATTACTATTATAATATTAATCTACCTTAGTGCACTGCCTGCTGGCAGGTCCATGGTATATAACGCCTCCACTCTTCTCTGTCTTCCGTTTTCCTTTTTATTTCCACATATGAGTGGGTTTTTAAATCATCTAACATCCCTTATCTCTGCCTGCCCCTGCCTCTTTTCTCTTCCATCCTACCTTCTATGATCTCTATTATTAGACCTTCCCCTTCGGATCTGTCCTATCTAACTCTTTTTCCTATTTCTTAATACATAATATAAATAATATTATAATATTAACTTAATATCTTGGTTATTATGTTCTTCGTTTTAAAATCAACTCGAAAGTTTCTTTTAGTTTAGAAATTCTACCTTTGCGACATAAGATAAAGTTTCAATAGCGAGTAATTGCTTGATTAATTGAATAATAAATAGTTGCTTGATTAACACCTGTATGTAATAATAATAATAATAATAATAATAATAATAATAATAATAATTAAGGTTTAACGTCCGTTTCCTCATCCAGGGATGATGTCTGGGACGTCCCCAACGCTTATGCTTAGATTAGCACATGTATATGCTTAAATTATCACGTGTCTATGCTTTCATTAACACCTGTATGTGCTTTGACTAGCACTTGTCTATTTTTTGACCAGCACCTGTCTACGCTTTGATTAGCACCTGTATATGCCTTCTCTAGCATGTATATATGCAAGGATTATCATATATCTATGTTTATATTATCACAAGTTTATGCTTAGATTAGCACATGTCTATGCTTTGATTAGCACATATGATTTATTTATTTACTGATTTATTTCACAAAAGGCTTTGCCATATCTGCATTTAAATGTAGCTTGTAACATAATGTAAAGTATTCTCTAAGTCTTCATCATATTCCTTGAATCACAGTTTATCTAGAGTCGAGATTCAAATTGAGCTAAACGTTCCCATTTATTTTAGAAAATTATCTATGGTCATAGGAAATGATGTCATAAAATTTGAAACATAACTACTGTATATTTGTTACTTAAATAAATAGGAAAATTCTAAATATAATTATATTTGTTATCTAAATCAACAGGAAGAACCTGTCTTATATTTAAAAAACCTAACTCCATCAGAGCGCAGACTTGCAGTGCTCGATGTTGTCCTACGTGATTTCAATCCAGAGGGAAACATTACGATCATCAAAGGCTCATACAGTGTTTGTCAACAGTTGTAGAGGACGTCAACGGTGCCGCGGTGTTCGTTAACTACTGTTGTTCTCTCAACTCTCAAACAAACGAGCTCCACTGTCAAACGATGCATCCCAATAAATACATTCGACTCCTCTATGCCCTGCTGTTCATTCTCGCCATTGTAGTTTTCCTATTTGGAGTTCAGTTCATTCCCAGGTGGATGTATTCCACTTCCTCTTCAGACAGCTTCCAACTTCACTTACCAAATAAAGTAAAATGAAACATTTATATATACGATGAAGACAATCCTATAGTATCGGCGATTAAGAACATTATAGACCTGAATTCGGAGGATTTCGAGAAATGTAAAGAATTCGTGAAGGATAAACCAAACGAAGAGGTGATACCAGTAGTTTTAAATTCTCTGGAAACTAACAAATCAAAATTTAGTGGAAAATTGCTCTCCGAAGGCTATTCGCCATTTGGCGCCGTGGGATGTATGATAAAAGAATTGTTTCAGTGTAAGCTTAAGGAGCTGAGTGTCTGTGAGGAATGGTGCTTTTCCAATGAAAAAGGACATAATAAAAACAAAGCACGGCCTAGTGTCTCTTGTTACAAATGCATGAGCAGAATTTTTATCGTAATTTCTACACCTCTTCCATATTATGTCAGGATCTTGATTTATTATGCATTCGAGAAAGAAGAAATGGAAGAACAAGATATTATGAGAGGTGAGATGAATATGTCCATGACATATAATCATTGCCTCATTCAACAGCTGACGCCAGTGCATCTCTTGTTTATAACGGCCTATGCACTTTTTCTGTGCATTTGTGTTATATATCTGATTTATCGTCCCTTGTCGAAAAAAAGTAATATTAAAAGTAAACTTCGAAATTCCATAGAAGAAGCATTTTCAGATTTGAGAAACTCTTGTAGTCTTCACGCAATTAGACTTCTTGTTAGAAATATGCTCTACCCGTTTCGAAGGTTTGGCTGGTTGGGCGTTGTTCTTGTTCCGATACTTTGGATAATTTTGATTCCAGTATTTGTAGTTGCTTGTTTGCTCTATTATGTTCCAAAAACTTTCGTCAGCTTTAGATCAGTATATAAACTGTTCAGCGGCTCAAAGCTGCAACAGCAACAACAACAAAAGCCACAAACTCGTAGAGAGCTACTGTCAACCCAGGCAACATCGAGCACATTTAACTCCCGAGAATCCCGAGAAGTTACTGGATTTTTTTGACGTAGAAAATCTTCCTAACTGTAATGGAAATACTGAAGCAGACGCCGGTAACGGAAATGAAATTCTATGTGGTGATAAATTAGGAGGAATCATTATGAGTTTAATTGGAATCGTTTTATCACTGGTAACATTCTACTCGGTGCTGCTGTTATATAGCGACCTGGCAGCCTATGCAAGAGAATCAGTCTGCTACACTCTGATAGGATTTATCATGAACCCACAGGAGGTCTTTGAGTTTATTGCGCTGAAGCCTACATGAGCATCAACGACATCAATAAGAAACTGAACGCTGCTTTGTTTTCCGCAATTTCTAATTTAATGAAAGATATACATGTAAATGCTTCAGCTGACTCGAGCAAATCATGGAATCTTTCTAAAATTCTACAGTTAATTGATGGAACGGACGCCAATCTAATCCCAAAGAAAGTGTTCGAAAGTTGTTTGTTGAAGGTTTCAGGCAGCTCAGGACCAGTCTACCGAAGTCTGTGCAAGGTCGTGGTACGACTTATCAAAATTCTCTTCTTTCTTGCCTTTCTCGTCACAATTGTCCTGTCGTTTGGTGACAAAAGGTCTCCAGCCTATCAAATGTCGGCAACTCTTGCTGGGGGCTTTGTGCCGTTCTTACTCGGTAGAAGAACGAAAACCAAACAATCAGAAGCGGATATAAACTTATCGAGTTGTAGTGAAATGTTTAGTAAAATTATTGAGTTGTTTAAAAACAATGAGCTTTCACTTCTGAAGGATTTGAAAATTAGCTTGCCGGAATCAGTGGAGTCATCGCCGGGCGGCAATGACTCTTCTAATGCTTTTGACATTGAGGACGTTTCTTCTTATCCTGATGCAGCAGATATTATCATTAATAAACCAAAAGTGCGGTTCGCGACGGATAAAAGTCTGACCATTGAGAAAACGGCTGAGTTGAATGAAATTTCTGATGATGCAGTGAAAGGCCAGTAGTATAATGGTCCTTTAGCGTTTCTTGGGCACTTTAGAAGTAGTCAACTTAATTAATATTACATTCATTCTACTTAATTTCATTCTTAAAGGAAACTGCAAAATTTCAAGCAGAGAATAACAGGTTACTCTATGAACAAGACTCAAGGGTACCTATATTATTAAAAAGTGTCTAGCTCAATGTATTTCTATTTTGTTATAGTTTCAGGCTCTACACCGCAATCATACGGAGCTGCTTGCGAACTAGTTCAACAACCACTTAATAGTTAGAAAAATATAATGATAATATTATTAATTTTAGTATTTAAATCCCGGTTTTTAGTCTGAGACAACTGAAGAATATACAACGGTAACCTCAGAATGTCATAAGAGGCGACTGGGCAAGAACTGCAGAAAGTAAAGGGAAGCGACTTCAGAAGCCATATTATTCCAAAGATCTAGGCTACATTAACATAAAGGTTTATATAAAGTATCGTGTTTTGTGATGAGATTAAGTGCTGATCGCAGGAATATTCTTTAGAAAATCCGAAGGAAACTCGTAGGTAGGAATCTGTATTTTGGACTGCCATTTGTCAGAACATTTGAGGGAGAATTTGAAGTTAATTGCGTATATAATGCCAAGCTATAAAGATTCTTTACACAATTGCATGAAGTACATCAATCGGTATACAACACACAAAAACATCAGAATAGAACAAATAGGCCTATTGCACAAAAAGTATTTTCTTAGAGTGACCGTCGAGCTCTCAGTGATATAATTAAAACGAATATGAGTTCAGAAATAGCAAAGGATGAATTGCTGAGAAATGATAAATGCGATAAATTTAAGGGTCCATTTGAGGATATATTTTTTCATACGAGATGGCATATCATAACTGAGTGAGTTCTGAATTTGTATCCTGAACGTAATGTTGAGAATCGGCTCAATCCAGTAGGTGGCAATAAGCTAATGTTAACGTTAGTTTCTTCACTCGAAAGCGATGTCAGTGACGGGCGAGCCCAGGATTTGAAACTCGCACATACTGATTCGCCGTTAATAATCTTACCGACATCGCCACTGGCTGCAACCAGTGGCGTTACTGAAACATCAAAGAACTTTTTAGTAAATGTGTGTTTAGTACTCTTTCAGGGAAAGTGCACATTTAGTCCTCTCGCCGGCATATTTTTATATTTACATTTAGATTATTATTGCTATTATTATTATTATTATAATTATTATTATTATTTTATTATTAATATTTTGTACCTCGGGTGTAAAGAACACGAGGTCTTATGAAGACGATTCGCAGACTACATAAATCTTAGAAGTCATAGAAAGCCTTTGACAAAGAAAACAGGTCTCTGCAATTAGCCTTATTATACCAGTAATGAAGTAGGCTCCATCGGAATTCATCATCATCATCATCATCATCATCATCATCATCATCATCACCACCACCACCACCACCATCATCATTATCATCATCATCATCATCATCATCATCATCATCATCATCATCACCACCACCACCACCACCACCACCACTACCACCACCATCATCATTATTATCATCATCATCATCATCATTATCACCCCACTACCACCACCATCACCACCCCCACCACCACCATCACCACCACCACCACCACCACCACCACCACCACCACCATCATCATCATCATTATCATCATCATCATCATCTGTTAAATCCCAGTTTAACTGTGGTCGCGATAAAACTTTTCCGTTCATTTCATTTTGAAAAATACATGCAGTAAACTTCACAATGTGTCTTATTAGCACTTACACAGTATTATACCTTACGTAACATACACTTACACAAATAGACATGCTATTATTGGCTTGGTATGTTTTGTTCTTCGTGACCGTTATTGCTAGCATCACTCGCCGGTAGTACTCGTAACACAGTATTACAATGCTAATGATCATTGTTTATTGTTTCTTAATGTATCTATGCAAAAAAGAGTAATAATAACAATAAACATTTACCATCCCTTTCCACATACAAAGATGATGTCAGGGTAGTAATATAACAAATGAATCGTAATTGTAAACAGAATATAAAGTTAAACAAATGTCATTATATTACGTTCATTTTCTTTCTCCACTCCTACTATTTGGAACTCTCTGCCTCCTGATCTTCGCTCATGCTCTACTACTTTCACTTTCCATAGAAAGTTGAAAACACATCTCTTCCCACCATAAATATTATTTCATCTAGCCTGATTATTTTTTATCACCGGACCGGCACTGTTTAGAATCCTTTATTTCTATTCAGCACGTGTTTTTTCAGATCATTTGGGGTGAATCGATTTGTAGTGACATGTGATGGGGGGGACGTCCCTGACATCATCCTTGTATGAGGAAACGGACGTTAAACCTTTATTCTTATTCTTATTATTATTATTATTATTACTATTATTATTAGATATACATATTTCATTGATCAAGGAAACTGAAATAGGACGTTGCAAATATTATATCGTTAAATAAAGTACAACTTCGTTGGTAAACACCTTGCTGTGGATTGGAAGAGAAAGCTGGCGCATCCTCTCACTATAGAGAAGGCGCACCGTGTCCGACTTTCACTCCACATGCAGGTTTTCACTACACTACGCCATATAGAGTTTGATAGACAAACAGGAGGGAGAGAAAGAGAGGGGGGGGGGGAGAGAGCTAATCTGGGCTCTTATATGATAAAATGTTATTTTAGTATTGAAAATACGAAACCAAAAAACCATTTCAAAAAGTATACGAAAACATATCTCAAAATGATTTTAAAAGTATTTTTGAAATGCCTTTTTGGAAATGCATAACTATTTTTGTGTAAATGAAAAATATTTCAAAGCTTGTGCTACGAAGATTCAACAAATAAATTCACCATTTATGTTATCATGAGAATGAGAAGTACCTGAGTTTTTATATATTATGTTAATAATAAAAATAAGTGTCTAGCAACATGTCTTCAACCATTACGTAGTACAATATTTATCACTGTTTCATAAACTCTTTCCAAAAGCATTAAAACAAATGATTTATGAAAGAAAAAGTAGAAGCCTAATCTGAAAGCAATTGCCACGCCAACAAGGGCGACTAACGAATAAATTCCCCATCTCATGTCACGCGCAATCTGTGTCAAATCCCTCAAGTCTGCTCGCAATGAGGAAATGCCAGCATATTCTTCAGCTATTGAGGAATTGATTTTGTTCAAAGTATTGGTATATTCATTGAAGGTCTGCTCTAGCTTAGCTGCGGCTTGTTCACAGCCTTTTGAACAGACTTTATCATCAGATCTGTTTCCTTTTACCACAAGTTTAAACTTACAACCCTTGACATCCGTGTAAACGCCTACAGGAGTTTTTGCTGTCATGGTGTATTCACCACTGTGTTCTTCCATTGTATTGTTTAGCCATAGACTGCAATAGTTCCCATAGCAATAATTCTGAAACGGACAGTCTTTATCAGTTGTAGCATCACAGAGTAAATGAGAATCGCCAACTCCATTCCTCTCCCACCGAACTGAAGCGTACGATGCATTTGTCTTAGTTTGACAGGGCAGATCTTTGTTTCCACCGACTTCCACAAACGTGATTGGGTTTCGTGTGAACTCCGTTACTGGAACATCAGCGGCAGTGAACACAAGGGCTATGCTGAGTATAAGAACTAACATCTCGCTTGTGTCCATGTATGGTGCAATCTTCACCGTAGTCAGTTTTTACTGTGAAAATTATCAAAAAATAATTTAACAGTCAATTTATGTGACCTAGTTTGTAAGATACATAAGCATAACATAGCACAACGGCACACTGGGCCAGGAAGCACAAATGCTTGCTTTAAAGCCAATTTCCTCCTTCCTCTCCAAGGTTATTAGTAATCTTTACCTTTTAATGACGCATCAATTGAAGCCGGTGTGGATTTAGGAATAACCTTCCATCACCCTGAATTTTTTTCTTCAAATCTGTCAACTCTCGGTCTTCCAAGGTGGTCGCCCACAAAGTACTAACAGAGGCCGATGTAGCTTAACTTCGATTATTGACGCACAACGAAACCAAGTGCGCTAACCCCGCCGTCTAAAGATGCTCACGAAATATAACTAATACATGCAAATAACCAATAGTCTGTTTTACTTACGTTCATAAAGATTAACCGGCAATAATCTCATCACTAGTAATATAATATTACTTCGATCTTCGAAATTTCTATTTTAAAATTGAAAGGATTAATTTGGTGCTAACTGTACAGGTCCTACTTATATTATACTGTTGTGGCTCTAATTTTGATTGGCAACTTAATCAATTAATCAATAAGGATTTAACATCCGGTTCCTCGCCATAAGACAATGTCAGGGACGTCTCTTGCCGACTCTACACAAACAGGCGCCAAAGCACCACACGATGACGACTGAGTATACAGAGATCGCAAGAAAAGGAGATCAAAACAGTGCAAGTCCATGATCCAAGGCAAGTGAGTCAAAATTTAGACCTATGGCAGAAAGAGATGGGTTTTTAGCTGAGAGTAATGTAGGCTTAGCCATATGGCGTAGAACTCCATTCTACCCTCTGTCGGCTTTTCTATCTACACGAATTTGATATCAAATCATCCAACGATATTTGTGTCGTTAGATGATTTGATAACCTTTGTCTACCTTTTAACTCTTAACTCTTTCCCTTGCTCTCTTTCAGATATTACACCTTTCAGCAAACCATCTCTCTTTATAATATTGTCTTATCCAACTTCATTATCAGTCAGTATTGTATCAGGTTCAACATACATGTCTATCTATAGAGACTCTGTGCAGAATTTCCTCGTTTGTAATTCTGTGTAATTCCTCGATACTCTCGTCTTTGTATAATTTATATTAATCTTCATGCCACTATGCCGTGTCATTCAGACCATCCCTCTATCATTTGCATTCTAAGCTCACTACAAGCAAGTTATATTATGATAATCTGTATCCACATCCCTCTTTCTCTTAGTACACTGCCTACCGGCAGGTCCAGGTCGTATAACGCCTCCACTCTTCTCCGTCTTCCGCCTTCCTCTTCATTTCCACATATGAGTGGGTCTTTAAATCATCTAACATACCTAATCTCGGCCTGCCTCTGCCTTTTTTCCCTTTCTGTATCCTCATATCTTTCAGAAATTTATCTCCAGTAAATATTCCTTCCCCAATTCCTTATATCTCCTCCACAATCCCACCTCGGTTGAGCAGTAGTGACGATATGCAACTTTCATTCTTACCCCCACACACCAACCATTCCAGTATCCCCAATTGTTCAAATCTCATATTACAAATTCTTGGCTACACCCCGGGTGATATTAATTCTTACCTCCTCGTCTATCTTCATCCTCCTCCGAAAGCGCTTGCTGTATTTTGACTATTGTATTTTTAAAATTTATCACCTAATTAATATACACATTTTTAACTATTCTTCAATCTCTTCAGTCTATCCTTCAAAATATACAAATATATATCTATATATACATATTTATATATATATATAAATACATATATATATATATATATATATATATATATATATATCTTATTGCACTGCCTACTGGCAGGTCCATGGTATATAACGCCTCTACTCATCACGATCTTCCGTCTTTCTCTTTTTGACAACATTCGAGTGGATTTTTAAACTATTTATAACATTCCTTTTATTATATCATTATTCTTATTCTGCTTATAATGAGGTGGCCCTCTGCTCCTTCCTCAGCTTCGACTAACATTTATAGGGCAGGGGCGTCATTCTCTGAGAAAGCAATTCAGTTTACCCATATACATATACATGTATATGAAGACATTAACACCATGTTCTAAGCTACGGTTACATATAACTCACAACACTTCTATTGCTTCTCATCATTTCACTTAGCTTACCTTGAGTTTTGATCGAATACCACTATTTTATTTGATGCATGTGATTTAAATAGATTTTATATGCACATTCTACAAAGCTTGTTCTGTAGTCAATCAATCAATGATAATTTAGCTCTCGTTATACTTAGCACATTACTAACCTTATAACTGTAGATATTTGCCGTTGTTGCTGATTAACCTAATAATTTCAATTAAAATAAATATAAATAATGTAGACTACAACTTTATTGCCTGGAGGTATTATCAATGTGAACATGTTGGTCTACTGTACATGTGCGGTATATTGTTTATTATATTATATTTATATTTTGACCAGTAAAGTGTAAATATTCATACAAAATAACTGAATACTTAAATATTTAATGCTGCAAAATAATACTGAACAATATTGTATAAAGCAATGAAAATCAAAGCACTTTAGATGAATACCAATATCTCTTAATAGCAGCGCTGGATTCTACTGTAATGAGTCTAATTTTGAGGATCTAGTATGTAACTCGGCTGACAATAATCTTTTCAAGGCAATCTGTAACAACCCTCTGCACATTTACTGGCGCATTTGTTACCTCCGCAAAACATTCATAATTACCCAACCCGAAGAAATACTGCTTAGAGATGCCTTTCCCTTCCCATAAAACGAAGCAGTCTGAGCGACAAAAACTTCATTACCCGTATGATTCTAGATGATGCTAGTTAATTTATTGAATATTCAAAGTACTTCTTTACTCATTCAGTAAGCCCTATTTGGTAATTATTAGCCATTGATTTATGTAATGTTGTAACATACATGTGGTAAATGTTATAGAAAACAATTTTTAGTTTCATCTCTCTTCTTTCTAGCCTATTAACTGTTTATGCTATAGGGCCTATCTGTAATTTGTTATGCTGTATCGGTTGGAATTTCTGTACTGTAACTTTCTGCGGTTGTCAGATTGAACGAAAATAAGCGAACATATTGTTATCTTAACATTACGTTATAGTAATATTACCTAATAAATTTAAATTGCGTATCATTGCATATACCTAGAATGTTAGTACATTTATCTCATATGTATAATACTAACAATGTACGTACCGCAAGATTCAATGATTCAGTCAATGTAGATTAGGCCCTACTACTCAACAGATTAAAAGCTGGTAAAGCTAAGGTTAACGTCAGTTTCCTCACTCGAAAGCGATGTCAGTGACGGGCGAGCCCAGGATTTGAACCCGCACCTACTGATCCGCGGTCGAGTGTCTTACCGACTTCGCCACTGGCTCCAGCCAGCAAGGTTGACAGAGTATCTAAGTTCAGTAACACAAAGCTCCTGCTAGGCACGGAAACAGACGTTAAACATGGCCTACTAAGTTGTCTTTATTTTAATCCATTAAGCGGGGTTATGCGTGTACATGTTTACATACATACATGTTTCCCACTAACACTTTAGGCTACACTGAAGTGCTTCGATAATTAGCAGTGTGTAGTTTGTAATCGAAGCAACGAATTTCGCTGCAAACATCCTGGACAGCAGCTAGGCTATATTACGTAACTGCAGCAGTTGTCTAATTGGAAACTGAAAATTGCTGCAGCTACGTAATATAGCATAGAATAACACGTAATAAAGTATTTTCTTAATCACATGCCCACGCACATTAAAGGTATATCAATCAAATGTTTAACAAGCTAATCAGTTCAAATATCTTATATGCCTTAGCCACACTTTAATGTAGCATAATTATGGCTTTAGATTAATATAAACTCTGAAGTGTTATACCATGGCGTTCCTCAGTTCTAGCTTAGAGGCCTGTTACGACACGTTCAGTTTATTCGCCAGTGTTTCGAACAAATACGGTAAACCCATAACTATGGATTATACCGAAGAAAACATCATCCAGTATGAAGACCTTTATCAAATAAGTTAGCTACATGCATAAGATTTAACCTTTAGCAACTTTGAGTTCAAGAACGATCAGGGTTTGTTGGGAGACTAGCTTACTGGCACTTAGAAACTTCTCAGGAAGGGAAAATACAGGGATGATAAATTACATGTGAAGTGGTCAGATATCGAGTGAGAGAGAGAGGGGAGAGAGAGAAAAAGCGGGGGGGGGGGAGACAGAAAGAGAGAGAGAGAGAGAGAGAGAGAGAGAGAGAGAGAGAGACGTGTAATAAGTGATATCTTATATAAGTAGATATATGGTACCTATAGTACTCTATTTCTCTAAATCCTAATTTTCCAGCATTTTCGCTCTCTACTTTCGCTCAAATGCTGGAACATTAGGATTTAGAGAAATAGACTACTATAGGTACCATATATCTACTAGGGCATCAATATTTATTCCCTAGGACGAGTAACACTTTTTAATGGAAGTTGTTAGTGACATCTCTTGATTAGAAATGCATTAATAACTTATTATAATATATTATTTACGCATTATATTATAAGTTTTTTAAATTATACATTAACAAATAAATATTACACAATTACTGTTAAAGTTATAAATAGTATATATCATAAAATACAGTTGATATTTTATTATAGTATATTTATAAGAAATTTTAAGCCTATTTAAGCGTGAATTAGTGTTAGTACATTGGTAGAGAGCCTGACGCTGGTAGAGAGCCTGACGCTGATATATAATATAATATACTAATTTGGCTATGTTTCTTTGAGTACTGTCAAATTTAGAATCATTAGAAATTTCATAGGCCCTATGCGCTTACACATTCTATGTAACTTACACATTTTATCCAACTCATTAATACCCTTATACCCTTCTCTATTTCTTTGTGTGTACTTTGTACCAGGACCGCAATAAGAATACTTATTTTGATTATTAAAGGACCCATTTTTTACATATTCTCCTTCATTTGATGGCAAGTGTAATTCACCAACGGTATTTCCGATATTTGATAGAATGTCATTAAATACACCTGGACCGCTTTTGCCTGCGATGAATTTACATTTTTTCTTACCACATACTGTACATATAGCAATTAACATTTTTCTGTTATTTATAGAGACTGTTTCTTGTACATTTTTTGAATCTGTTACTGCTCTACATTTTAAACAGTACATTTATTTCCTAATAACTTTCCATCCTGGGTGTCTGTCCATCAGACGTTAGTCTAAATAATCTATCTGATAGTATTATAGCATAGAGATGAGTTTCAGCAGGTATAGGCTGATTAAATTTTAGTTCTAGACTAATACTCATTACATTAGATCTTACTTGTTCACTCTGATGCCTCACGTCAAATACTATAATAGGATATAACTCCTTGTAACTACGTAAATTTATTTGATTACCACCTATTAAATTATTTATTCCATAATAATCTTTCTTGAAATTTTCAGCCATTTCATAAAGTTTAACGAAATCATTTTTGCGTAATCTACATCTACATAATCTGATGGATATCTATCCCCATTTAACTTAACACAAGCTGAGCTTAAATTAACATGATCGAATATTGCAGGATTTTGTTCTTGGGTACGAATCTTTTCAGTTTGAAATGAAAGTATTATCCATCTAGGCTTTTCTACACCTGCTGCACTATTTAGCATCCAGTCAAAGCTACGAACATTTTGATTTACAGTGACATGCTCATCACTTCTTGCACAAAAATGTAATGGAATTAGTGCTTTATTTTTTACTAATTCTAGCAGCTGAGTTCTTTTAACTGGAGACGGTATTATTTGTGGAATAGCCCATCTAATATCATTCAATAATATTTTACCTGTAGGAACACCATTTGCTCTGTATATTGGTAAATCATCACTACCTCTTGTAAATTTTAAAATATGTTCCATATTATATAAAACCTTATCATATTCAGAGAATCCAAAAATATGAGAAAAAGGTATAATGAATGAGAAATTTCCTCTGGGATCAGAACTCATTATAAGTTTTCTGCGAACAGCAAAACCTTGATTAAAATTATCATTTCTAGTAGGCCTATAACCTGCTGCAGGTATATTAACCGATGCATTAATTTCATCACTATCTGCACTAGGCGATGTATCTTTACTCCAACACTGTTTTAGACCTGAACAAGTGTTAAAATCATCTGGATAAATTAGATAACCTAACACTGATGTAGTTTGTCCAGGAAAATTTAAAGTTTCCATTATTTGCCCACCTAATCTGTACTGAATACTTGAAAACATATACATTATAGCATTATTAATTAAAGCTATTTGTGCATCAGCTGCATAAGCATTATCGTTATCATTTCGAACTAGTCTACCTTTTACTTCAACATAACTTTGAGAAGGAATATAATAAGTATCACTAGCTGGGATTCTAATTTCAATTGTGTGTCTAAAATTATTAAAATCTGCTTTACTTTGAGGAATACAAGTCTTAAAATCTTTTCTTTCAATACTGTTATCAAAAAGTACTTGACTTTGTAATATAAGCGCATCATTTTCTATTTCTGTCTGCATTTACTGGTATTAAAATCTTTTAATACCATTTCCAGATATCAATCTATTCAATATTTGTTTTGAATTAGCATTTAACTGCTTCTTATTTTCATTAGTAGAGAGTTTCTTAATTAAAGCTTTACTTCCTTCTGTAAGAGCGAAAGCTCCTATTTCCCCTAAAGATGATAGCATACGTTTAGCAATCAGATCTTTACTTTGAGTAATATAAGAACCAATATCTTTTAGCGTATCTACTAAACCGTAACCATATATCATATTTCTTTTAGAGGTATACATTTGATTCTTCTTTTTTACGGTCATATTTACTTGTTTTAAAACCAGTAAATACCTGACTTAGGTCAGCATATTTTATATATTTATTTAAAAAGATATAAAATACAATCATATTTATATTTATATATCTATAAATATCTGACCTGGTTTAAAAAATTAACTTCTCTAATTAAAATATCAACAGTAATTTTTTCTCCCATCAAGTCAGTAGGTTTACTATCCTGATCTGTTAACCATATCCTAATACTTTGTATATCGGGTCTTCCTACAACTGGAAGAAATATTAATTCAGGACTTGGTCTCTCTATTACTTTATATCCTGGACTTACTCTTTGTGTAAAGTTATATATAACATTTGATCGAGAACTATTAACGTAAGTACCAATAATGATATCACAGTGTACCAGTATTGAGTTTACTTTTTCTATATCTATTATGTTTGGTGGATGAGTACCCAAACCCAACTTTTCATTTGTAAATCCTAAAGTTCTACCTATCGAACTTTCTACTCCAAAATCTACCATATAGTTTTCATTAGGTATAACAAGTATTGTTTTAAACGTTGGTTCATAATAGTCTATTTCAATTTCAGAAATTTCTTCTGTGAGCTTTATTTTTGAATTAATTTCAGCCAGTTCATAAGCACCCCTTTCAAATGTTATCGTTTTCCAACTAACCCCCTTATCTGTAGAGTATTTAAATTTATTATTAGTTTCTGTAATATCTGGTACAGAATTATAGGTGTGTAATGATAAAAAGACTGCTTCATATTTTTTACTTGTATCGAGGAATATTGGGGGATTTAGAGTTGTGGTAAAATCAGTTGTATTACTAGACAGCGTTAGCTTTGCCATTTGTATTTACTGATTTTAAATCAGTAAAGACGTGACCAAAGGTCACTATAGGTTATTACTCTTTAAGATTTGATCGTGGGTATTCTTACAGATAATTGTATTGTTCAATAACTCATCTAAAATAGAAATAATGGTATTATAAACTCCATTATTACCTGCATGATAAGCGGCAATGTATTCTTCTAATTTTTGAAGTAAATCATTTGCATCACTATATACTAGAGCGTAGTTTGTTTTTGGTCTCCCTTTTCCACGTTTCTTCTTAACGAGTTTCTTTTTCTTACCCTCTCCAACTACTTGTTTACTTTCCAGAATATACTTTAACCTTTTCTTATATTTATCTAACGTAACCCTTTGTGAATTATATATCTCTTTCTCTCTATCCGACTTCTTAGTTAATCGATCTTCTCGAAATTCTTGTGCTAGACTTTTTATTTTTGTTGTAACCTCTCTTAGAAGTTCAGGAATTTCATCAATGTTATGAAACACCTCACTGGGAAGTGGAAAGCTTAAGTCTTCTAAATTTTCTATATCTGTTTCGTTAAATTCTTTATTTAAGTTAACTCTTGGAGTAATTGGAGTAGATTCCTTTGGTTCACTAAATACATCAGTAAGACCTGACATTTCTTGTATCACATCTCTTAAAGCAAGTCTTTGTTCATTATCTCGAATTGCTAAAATTTTATTTAAATTTTGTTTCTCATCAGTAATATTTTGCATAGCTTCTTTAGTAGTATTTATGATTGGTTTGAATAATTCTGACTGACTCTCGTATGTTTGTTGCTTACCAACTTTTTCATCTCGGAACATTTCCTTAACCTCATTTTTAACCTTACAGTAAGTTGTAGGATCAAATTTCACCATCATATCTATATGTATATTGTATTATTTTGACTTCTATGTATTTCTATGTATTTCTATGAATTTGTTTGGAATATATAAAGTATCATAATTTAAGAGATATCTTCCACATCCAGGAGGTTCCCAAAGATTGATTACAATATATCCGTGCTTCTTAGACCATGCATTATCACAAAGTTTTTCAAACTCTTCTAACCCCATATCACCAGAAATATGTGTATCATAGAAATATTTAACTGTCTTTTTATCTTAATGAAGTAAAATAAATATATTAGCATTTTGACGTATTCCATGTTTCTTTAACTGATGTAAGCTTTGACATAAATAAAATGCATTTACATTGTTGTGTCTACCTCTACAAAAGTAATCTGTCATAACTTTTTGATCCTCATTCATAACATCATCGAAAACTACAATATGAGTTGCATCCTTATCCAGTTCTTCTGGACCTATAATACTTGTATCTTTAGGATTGTACAAAGTAACAATGTCACTAGTTTCAGAAATTTCTGTATTAATATCTTGTAGATATCTATAAGCAGGTTGATGAGGTGTTGTAGTGTATATTATTATGTCATCGTATTTTAGAACTTTATTTAGTAAAAAATTAAGCATCAGATTAGTTTTTCCACACCCAGTGCTTCCAGCTATTATCATAAATACATTTTAAGGAAAAATATCTACATGCTTATTGCGTTTTGAACTATCATATATTTTATTAAGTATTTGTGAAAAGTCTTTGTTAAGAGACATTAGTTATTTATTTGGAATAATTCATGCAATATATCATGAAAACTTTGCCTCTTGGTAAGTTCATTAATAACATATATAGAGTAATGACCACATATAACTTCACCTCTAGCTTGAATTTTATGCGTACTAAAATACCCATCCTTTTCTGAGCAATAATTCTCAATTTCTAATGGTGGTTCAAATCCGAAACTATCAAAGTAATAACAATTTTTACCCTTACTATAAAGACTAACCCAATGGGTTCCTTGACCCTTGGTATCATCCATATTGCATACTAAGCTTTCGTCATTGCTAATCTTTCCTTTTAACTCATCTCTCATAAATACTCCGTTAAAATTTTTAATTGATTTACATTTATCTATAATGTCAAAATTACTTAATGGCTTTAGGGGTAAAGAAAATCTGCGAAGAAATTTAGAAAAAGTTAACAATTGCAGGGTTTTGTTTTTTTAAGTAAAATTCCTGATCCTTCTCGTTCTAAGTATAAACCGTTACCCCAGACAGCACCTCTAAGGCCTTTTGTATTACCTCCTAAACCATAATTATTTAAGGCTTGCAATAATAAATCTCCACTTATTGATCTTGGACCAAAAATGGATTTTCCATTAACCCCTATTTTATCTTTTTCTATTTTCTCCATTTCTCGATTATGTCGCGTCGTTTCAGATACTTGTTTACTAGAATTTACTGCACTGGCTATACCCCCAGCTAACCCACCTGCTGCACCTAAAGCACCTAGAACTGCTGGAATTGCAGCAAGTAGTGGTAAGAAACCTCCAGTTTTTTCCATATGCTTAAGTTGAGATTTACTAAGTTTCAATTCCACTCCACCCTTAGCTTTTTTAGTTTTATTTAATTGAGTTGCCGATAAAAGAAGAATAATATCTCCCGTTAAGTGATCTTTAGGTATCCTTATTACCACTTCACATCCATTATCATAAGCATGCTTAATTTTAGTTGCCTGCCCAGGTGTAAGTTTAACTCCGTGATTAATGTATTGAGTCATATTTACTGGTTTTAAAATATAGTAAATGAACAACAACTCTATTTTAAAATCTGGTTCTATAGGTAAACAAAAGGTAAATGATTCTAGTATTAAAACCTTATCTAGAATTTTAGATACAAAACTTGATCGAAATATTACTGAAGATATCAGTTTAAATGATAATAGAATAACAAATGTAAAATTACCAATTAATGATAGCGATGTAGCTACAAAAGGGTTTGTTACCGATATTAAAAAAGAAACTACTCTAGCTGCAGTGCAACTAGCCACTCTACATATAGAAGATACTGTGCAACCTGTTTTAAATTCAAAGCTAAGTAAAAATGGAGATTCAATGACTGGTAATTTAAACATGAATAATAATCGTATAATTAACGTTAAAGATCCTGAAGCAGATACAGATGGTATTAGTAAGGGATATTGTGAAAAATATTTTAGTCTGTTGAAAAATGATACAGATTTTCATTCTGGTTCAAGGAAAAAATATCTTCTGAATAAGAGTGATAATGTTAATACTAAGAAACTAATGTTCATTTGTCTTCTTGTGGACAGCATGGTAATGAAATATTCTGAAGAATTTCCTATTAAATATGTTGAAGAATTTAATAAAAAATATACTTATTTACAGAATATTACTTCTAAATATAATAAATTATATAATACTGAAGAAATCCATTCTGACGTGGAAGGAATTCTTTCTATGTATATCACTGATTTATTGTGTTTAATTATAACAATAATTGAAGAACTACCGAAAATTTTTTTAAGGAGTTGAAACTATATCTAGTTCGCTCTAAATTAATTACAGCACCTGAAGAGGGTACACCTCTAATGAAAATTAGACGCTTTATTTCAAAATTTGTGAGGAATTTAGATCCAAATAGAAATAATGAAGAATTAGAGTTATTATTGCAGAAAATTTAATGTTTATAGATTTAGGGCTTTATTATATTTCAGATTCACTGTTGAACCAATTTTTTTGAAGAAAAAACCAACTAACTAGTGTAATGATATTCGATATTAATAATAGGATACATATCCATCTCTGACGGTTGTTCTGTTTTATCAATAATGCTATATTTCGCTCAAGTTTCGTTATTTCACTGCTCATTCATTAGCTAACTGTTTACTTATATTCTCATTAATTTGTTTTATTCTAGCTTGATTTCGCATAAATATTCTTTTAGCTCTATCATTTATTTCACAATCAGTAGAAGGAACAATTATAGTTTTATTTCTAAATTCCATTAATCTATTTTCATCATAATTCCCTAAGTTTTCAAGTTTATACTTTAACTCTTCTACTTCTTTTTCTAACATTTCTCTATCACAATCCACTAGAGTCAGTTGCTGCATAATATAGTTTAGAGCTTTATATGCAACATATTTATCAATAACTTCATTTCTAAATCCTTGTATTTTATCTGCATCAGATAATTTATTCATTTCGGAAAGAATTGGTTTCAGTTCATTACTCCATTTAAGCTTTTCGTCTCTAGGTATCAGATCCATTTACTAATGATAAATTGGCTAGACTATTCTCAATTATTTCATTAATTTCTTCATCATTAAGAATTTTTCCAGCTTTTATTATAGGTCTAGATTGCTTTGATTTGGTCTTAATTGGTTTAGCTTTAGGCGCTTTTCTAGTAGTTGTATGGCCCATGAGTTTTAATGCATTATTAGGGAATTATGACTTATGTGATTGGATTTACAATATTCTGATTTAGTAGTTTTCTTGTCTATATTCATGTATTCATTTAAAAATGTTATAGCATGTTCCCTATACTTTATTAATATCAATTCATTAAAATCTTTAGGAATTCCTTGCTTATTAGTCTGAGTAAAAGATCTATGTTTATCTTTAACTTGTTGCAATTTAGATCTTACCCTCTCTTTTTCTGAAGGTAGATAAGATTTAACTGTAACATTAGATGTATTCATTTAATGCTTACAAAAGTCATCAGCATTATGTATGTGCAAACCTACATCCCATACCAGAGGTAATGCCTCAACCCTTCTTCTAAGCATTTCTTTTATTACAGGCTTAATATCATCGCTACAACATTTAGACATTAATCCTAAGGTATATGGGGTAAGTTCATAAGAGGTATAAGGAGTAAGTTTATTAAAGTTAATTTTGTGAATCAGCATATGTCCCAATGTTTTAAAATCATCATCTGATATTTTGTTACAAACTTTTAATAAATACAGTTCGTCATACAATCTACTTATCATTCTTAAAGTACTATTGGTCAGTTTATTGAAGTTAATTCCTCGACATATTAAAGCATCCAAATATATTAAATTTGGTACTTTGCCAGAATGTTCTTTCAATGCATCCAATGTATCACATAGTACTTTTCTCAATGCTATATCTTCTAGTCTATCCAACATCCACATCCTTGCTCTCATTTATTTGGTGATTCTTTATATGAACGAAAATTTTTAACGTGAAGTATTGTTTTAATATGGTCTGAGTAATTATACAGTGTCATCATTTTATCACAAATTTCACAGTAATATTTTTTAGCTGCATATTTCTTATAAGCTCTTACTTTTGATTGCTGTCTTTCCTCTTCTATATCATACTTTTTAGCTCTTCTAATTAAATCACCTGTTAGAGGATCACTCATTTATTATGTAATTAAATTATTTAAATAAAATTTCAATATCCATATGGTAATGTGTATATTTCATTATCACTTACTCTAACTATACGCCTTTTATCAAATTTAAACCCCCATTGCTTTAATAAATCTTTTGTAAATATCTGACTATTTTTAATAGTAAATTGAGTATATTTAATATCCACATTAGAAATACTACCTTTAATAAGATCTACTCTAGCTTGATGATTCATCTTAATCTCAGTTTCAGATGTTACTCTGAATCCTTTAACTTTTCCTTTGTATTTTCCATCATCTAATATGTATCCATAATCTTTTGATTGAGCACAAGCCCAAAATTCAATGTACTTACCTTTTAATTCATCGGTCCATTCTCCTAAGGAATCTCCTATGTACTTCTCAAATATGTACTTATTAGTTTCATCTTCAATATAAACAACGCTATCTGTATCCATGTAACATACACTTTTTCCCAATCTATCAATCATATCATATAATCTTAATCTAGCCCAAGCTGAAGTAAAGCATGCGATGTAAATATTAGTATTATAACTTGTTTTTACGAATTGATCTTTAATTTCATAGGATGCATAAACTATGGAATCATTTAAGAATGATAGAGACAAGCTTTCTATTTTATCATTCAGTACAGTTTGATAGAATTCTACCTCGTTATCTGTATATTTATTTTGTCTATGTTTAGGTACTTGTCCAAATTTACCCCATAATGAATTTAAACATATTTTAGATATAAATCTTAAACCTGGATTATATTCTAACTTACCTAATTCAATACCCAGTTTCCTGGCTTTTTGTCTATACTCTTCTCCAGAACAATCAAATTTACTGCTTTCTAGTTTAATTTTCAAGAAATTTTTTATATACCCTTTGAATAAGTCATTACTAGTGCTCTCAAAATGTTGTACCTCATAAATACATTCAATCTTGTAGCCTTTTTCTAGAGCCTTCTCAATTTCATTAGTACACCAAATTCCTTGAATAGCTCTTTCATCATCTGTATGAAAACATTCTCCATTCCTAATATTGTAACATTCACTGCAGTTTTGCTTCATAAATTTTCTAACAGATATACATTCTGCGCACTTTTTACCTTTACAATCTGATTTACATTTTACAGGTTTTTGATGAATGCATTTTAAATCTATTCTATTCATGCATGTTCTACATAACCCAAATAATAGTTTATGGGCTTGTTTAGTTTTCTGCTTGTAAGGTAGTACAGGTTGATATAAACCTCGTGGAGGTATAACTTTGCAATATATAAAACCAAACCAATTGTAATCATATTTTTGAGGTTTAATTATTCTAGTAGGATGCCCAGTAGGATATTTATCATAATACATAACTGTAGGATATAAACTTACTACATCTATATATCTTCCTTTTTGATTGTAAACCTTTGGTTTACCTGAACTTTGTTCAGTATTTGCTTTACAATCATGAAGTAGCTTTATCGGTGCACATCTACCTCCAAAGAAACTATCTCTTATGTTTGGGGGCTTTGGGGGCTCAATTAAATCATATTCACTTAAAGATATGTTTTTCATTTCAGCTTTATTATCAAATTCATGTTCCCAAATAGTTTCTAAATTATATCCAGCTTCTCGTATTGCTTTATCAATTCTGCAAGTTTTTTCATATAATTTATACATATATTCGCCTGATACTTTATTCATTGTTAAGTCATTGTAACAGTGAGGACACCCGTGAAAGTAACATCCGTGAAACTGATATATTGTATTATTCTCTGCGCAAAAGCCATCTACTTTTATTTTCTGAGCGTTATTTACTACAATGCAATGTTCCCCTCCATTACAAGCATGTCATGTTTAATATTTATATTCTGCTTTAAAGATTCATGTTTAAGCCATTTTATTGATTTTATAGAGTAATTATCGGTTTCAAGCTCGTTTATAACACCAATAGTATCTTGGGGTAAGAACTCATTTCTAAAAATAGCTTGACAAACAGAAGCTATCGTCATGTACTGAAATGGATCTATTTGGGATTCCTGTAGAAATAGTTGCCTTAAACTTAAACAACCCCTTCTTAATATATCTACATCAGATTTACAGTATTTATGCATTTCTTTCTTAAAGTCAAAGGTCTGCTCTTTTTCATACCATTTATCAAACACCTCTTTATCTTTCTTAACCATTTGTTCATAACCATAGTATTTCTTATCAGGGTATTTTCCAATGTAGTTTTGATTTTCTTCTTTATTAAATTCATGTGGAAAGTACCTTTTAGCTAATTCTACTAATAGAAAGGTTTCAGGAAAATCTCTCAAAGGTTGCATTGTAAAAGATAAGCTATCTATAAATCTTATGTTATAGCTTCTTTTCACCTCAAGTTGCAGTATTTTTGTCCGTTATATATTACATTTGGTTTTGCAACTTGTGTATGAGATATGAGCCATTCTTGTACAAATTGAAAATCGTAACCTTTTCCATAGTGAGCTATAGCAGTATAATCTTTATGCTTTTAGTAAATACCCATGTACAAAAATCATTGGCGTTATGAAATATATACTCATCTCCGTTAAAATACTGAGCTATACAGTAATTTACTATATGTTTTCCATTACTATCTAAAGTAGTTTCGAAATCATAGAATATGTATTTTTCTCTAGATTCCCTTAATTTCTTTCTTTGCATAAAACATTTATGTTCTCCAACATGCCAATCTTTACAGTTTGAACAGAACTTTTCTCCACATTTATGATCCTCAGGTTTTCTATCTTTTACTTTGAAAAACTTATAGAAATTCTGACATACGTATGAATGCACAATGCATTTTTTGTTTCTGATATGGCTATCGTAACATGCTTGGCTATAAAATACCTTTCCGCATGCTTTGCATTTAATTTTATCTTCTTCATTACGTCGAGTAGGATTTTTACAAGCCTCACACTATAGCTTCTCAGCTGCTTCCCATTTCCTAGCATTGGTTCCTAGAAAAGCTGGAATCTTAGATATTACGCTGTAGTGATTACTATTTAAAATTAAGTAAATTTTTGTTGGTTTGGATAAACCTGCGTAGATCTGTATAGTGTTCATGCTGTATATTTGCACTTCTATATCTAGTTTTTCTTCTATTAACTTCATATCACTGAAATCATTTCCTGTATCTTTAATAGGGATAGAATATATTCTATGTAAAGCTTGAGCTAATACTGTTTGTAACCTCTTCTCACCTCCCTGTCGTAAGTATTTGAGTTCAGTCTCTGAAAATATACCACTATTAATGTTTGTATAATTATCTGATTTTCTACCTTTATTTATACTTTTAATTTCCTCAGCAGTTAACTTATCTTTAAAAACATCCTGTAGTTTATTTATATCGTAAGTTAAACCAACTAATATTGCTCTTACTAAACATAATGTGTCAGTGTTCTTAATTTGAGTTATACATCTTTTATCATCGAGGTTAGATATAGCATTCGGTCTTCCAGTTCCTTGAGGTAGTTCAATTGCAGTTAATTTAAATGTTAATTCTTCAATATTCATATCATAGTAATCTATAAAGTAATTGGTCCATTCTGTAAGATTATTGGATACTTCATCTTTTGATAGTAAACATGTATGGGGTTCGCGGCCTGAAGGTGTTTGACTACTAACTTGAATTCTTATGTTTTGGGGTAAATGCTCTGTCATCTTTGCAACTAATTCTACTATTATTTTATGTATATTGAATAAATTAGCTGTACCAGACACTTTCCAATGGGTTAGTGTTGTTCTGTACATTTCATTGTAGTATTCGTATACTTTGCGTATAGAAAATTCATCATCGGAATCTTCAGTTTTAAACAGAGGTTTTAAGAAATGATACATATTATCGGGTTCTTCATCAGTTTTAAATTTTCTACTGGCTACTTTAGCAGCTTGTATAGCAACGTTTTTATATTTCTTTTTAAGTTCTTGATCAGGATTAGTACTTCTCAAATAACCATTTTTGGTTGATAATTTAGCTACTTGTTTAGCTATGGGAGAAAATATTTTACGATAGTCTTTAGTGTATGATTTCCATTCTTTTTCCATTAATTCACGAGCTAAAATTATTTCAACGTGATTACGATCTAACTGTAAATTAGAAAATGGTTTTAGTTTATGGAGCTCTTCATTTGTTAGTACCATTTATAGTACTGAAAATTATATGAAAGAAAAATTATAGTACGCAAAATTATATGAAAGAAGAAGCATGTTCATTATCCAATTATATTTAACTTTACTAATGACCAAAGGAGTGATCTTTAATGAGTAGGAATTTGTGCCTTGAACATCTATCTTATTTTATTACTTCGACAAATTTTGTAGAGAATTTAGCATTTTCCTTAGCAACGGCGATACTGTATGGAATCATGGTTGCTAAGGGCTTGTTTCTGATTTAGAGTCCGTTTCCAAATTCAACGATGATGTAAGTCAGTTATCAAGAACTTCATATTTGACATTGTATATTTCCTTAGTAACGGTGATACTGCATGGTCTAAGCACGAATTATTGTAACTACTATTATCTAGCTAGTACTGTTTAACAGATTTTCTAGTAACATCTAACAGAATAATTTATTATTTTGTATATGTACAGTTCTCTGGCTATTCATTTTCAAAATAACAACATGCTTGAATTCGAACCTAGGACCTCTCGCATCATCGTCAGGCTCTCTACCAATGTACTAACACTAATTCACGCTTACATAGGCTTAAAATTTCTTATAAATATACTATAATAAAATATCAACTGTATTTTATGAAATATACTATTTATAACTTTAACAGTAACTGTGTAATGTTTATTTGTTAATGTATAATTTAAAAAACTTATAATATAATGCGTAAATAATATATTATAATAAGTTATTAATGCATTTCTAATCAAGAGATGTCACTAACAACTTCCATTAAAAAGTGTTACTCGTCCTAGGGAATAAATATTGATGCCCTAGTAGATATATGGTACCTATAGTAGTCTATTTCTCTAAATCCTAATGTTCCAGCATTTGAGCGAAAGTAGAGAGCGAAAATGCTGGAAAATTAGGATTTAGAGAAATAGAGTACTATAGGTACCATATATCTACTTATATATTCGCTAAATTTAAATATATCTGAAATTGAAAATTTAGAATTTAATTTATTTATTCCCCCGTGTTGTGCTCGGGTGTTGTTGGACCACTGCAGAATAGGGCAACCGCAAACAATCTGATGCGCGTACGTAAGAGGCGACTTAGGCAGGAGCTGAGAATGGCAAGAGGGGACCCACCTCATCATGAAATATTTTCCCCCAGGTTTAAATGGTAATTAATTCATCTAACTGAGAAAGGCAACGGGAAACCACCTCAGAAGCCATATTTTTCCCAAGCTATAGGCTACATAAGGTATGGATAAGGCATAGACTTTGTAAAGATATCATCTTGTTGATCTAAGGAGTGCACTTATGGAGCGAGAAAGCAGACTTTGAGTATGAATATGTACCTTGAACCTGCCACTTGACAGTGCACTGAAGAGAAAAGAAGGCTTTATTTAAAATATTTCAGTTGTCTAGTTCATACCGGATACATAGAATATCTTGAATAATTTACTGTTTAGTATGAATATTTTTAAGATTCATAGCAGACAAGATAAATATCTGATGAAAAAAGATAGATATATTTCAACGCTGAAGACAATAAATAATATTCATTTACGCAAGTTATTTCATTGACAGTATTCCCCATATGAATTTATTTATTTATTCTTTACTTTTTCTTGTGTTTTTTAATGTAGACTATTAGTTTGGAAATTTTGTATTCATTTTCTGCTTTTGGGTGAAATAAAGATTAATTTATAATTATGGTAACAAATTTCTTGACGCTACTAAGAAATTTAATATGCAAACATAACCCAGCAATTAATGAACTTAAGTATACAAGTAGAAGCTAAGTCTTGTGTACTAAATGCGTTGCTTAACATACTAAATTCATTATGAAATAAGCATTAAAAATTGTTCATATCCATTATACTGAACAGCGATCAATTAAAAACTTAGCGGTTTGAAAGATGCCACTAAAGATTACAATTTTTAATTTTTTCAAACGATTAGAATTTTAAGAAGTATAACAATTTTGTTTATAAGTTTTTGCGCCTCTCTGTTCATAAACGTGAAAGTTTCCAATAGGATCCAATAAGTTACATTAAACTGGATGAGATAAAGAAATGTCTATGTAGGAAAAAGTTAAAGCTAAGTTAATGTCAGTTTCCTAACTCGAAAGGGATGTCAGTGACAGGCGAGCCCAGGATTTGAACCCCGCACATAATGATCAGTGGACGAGTATCTTACCGACGACAGTATACCGATCTCCATCGAACTCCATCGATCAAAAGATCAGGGACAGATCCAGATTTGTTAATGGATGGGGAGGGGGGTCAATTGTTTTACAGGGTCTAAAAAATAAAAACTCTTCTGTCATTTTTCACAATTTTCCAGTCTCATTTTTTATTCGTTTATTTTGTCATTTCGGCAAATTTTACTAACTTGTCTACTCAATACAAAATATTAAAGATAAATAGAGTGTGTTACCATGCTAGAGCAGCATAGCATATATGGAGCCAGTGGCAAAGTCGGTAAGATACTCGACCGCGGATCAGTATATGCTGGGTTCAAATCCTGGGCTCTCCCGTCACTGACTTATCTTTCGAGTGAGGAAACTGACGTTAACCTTAGCTTTACCAGCTTTTTATGTGTAATCGGCGGAATTATGAGGGGTACAGAACCATCCTTTGGAGCTGTCTTTGAAAAGGTTTCCTGTCTAAAGGCTATGACATCTTCTGATAGGCAGTCTAACACTTGATTCACTCATGAATTTACTCCATTGAAATCTACCTGTCGTTGCTAGAACTGACAGGATGTGGCGCCAAACTCAGCCCGTGATCTAGAATAGAATAGATCCGAATTACAATACAAGCTGTATCGCATCGCCATTATCGCATCAATCAATCCACACTGACCATTTTTGATCACTGGTCTGGCTTTCGTTTAGGACCTTACTTCTCAGCACATTTTTTTCCAGATTGATCTGGGTGAATTGATAGGCAGTGATGTGTGCTTTAGGGACGTCCCTGACATCAGTATTGGATGAGGAAACGGACGTTAAACCATTATTATTATTGTTATTATTATTATAAAAATTAATCTTATTATTATTATTATTATTATTATTATTATGTTTTTCTTTATTTAAATTGCCCTGGGCTGTATAAGGCCCTGGGCTAAAATACAAGATAAAAGGGAGACTTTATTTAATTAAAAGAAAGATGACAAATATTTAAAATAGTTCCTCTACGCTCTGGGAGGCCGCATTCGCAAATGTGCCCCGAATGCATACAGCATTAAAACGCTGGAGTGCTATAGATAGGCGCTGCCATAGAAAGGCTTTTTCCCGTAGGTCACCTGAAATGGCACTGGTTCTCCTGCCTAATTCGTTAATGAAGTCCGACGCCGCAGAGTTGATTGGACCCAATGTCTCAAAAGCAATTGGCAGGAAGATGTAGTTTCTAGAGACTGCGGCATATTTAAGTGTCTTCCTATTGGCAGCGGATTCAGCAGCTGAGCCAGCAGCAGCGCATGAAAGGCTGAGATTGCTTGTTGAGAATGTGTCTGTCACAGTGACATCCCAGCTGATACACTTGCCTTCTGCCCAAGGAATTTGAGATACATCGTCCGGTCGCTTCCCATCCGAGCGGCTCAATCCCTGGGGCTCTTTTATGGCCGGAATATTTGCGCGAGTTAGAGCACGCCATACCAGATCATTCAGATACTGGTGTCTGCCGATTCTGCCAGCGCTCTGCTTGCACGAAAGGCCGTGAGTGCCCAGAGCATTGACCGATGCTCCGCAGACACAGTTGTGTGGCTCACAAAGATGACCTCATTATTATATTGACGTCCCTGACATCATTCTTGTATGAGGAAACGGACGTTAAACCTTTATTATTATTATTATTGCATTATTATTATTATTATTTCTCATTTTTTATTTTTTTATTTTTTAATTACCCCGGTGTAAAGAACTTGGGGTTTGATGAAAATGATTCAAGCAATACGTACTGAATCGCCGCCCGGCTACTCGAGGTCATCAATCGGCTTAAAAGAATTATTATTATTATTATTATTATTACTATTATTATTATCATCATTATTATTATTGCTATTATTATTGTTATTATTTTTATTTTTATTATTTTTATTATTATTATTATTATTATTAATTTATTATTTACCCCGGTGTAATGAACCTGGGGTTTGATAAAGTCGATTCAGGCCATACGTGCTGAATCTCCGCTCGGCTACTCGAGGTCATCGATCGGCTCAAAAGCATTGTTGAAGCAGACTGCATTAAATCTTTGCAAAGTCATGGAAAGCCTTTGCCAAAGAAAAGATGTCTCTCGCTTATCGCCGGTTTGCTCTGCAATAAGTCTGCCTATTATTATTGTTATTATTATTATTATTATTATTATTATTATTGCATCTGCTAAACAGCAATACTTCTATCATCAGAAATGCGGAAGATTCCAGGAAATTATGGAAAGCGGTTAATATACCCTTACACAGGTCACCCTCTCCATCTCTGCTTCAACTTCACGTTCAATCACTTCCTAAACAATTTACACTTTATTTTTCTGACAAAATTAACTAACTAAGATCTTCCAACACTCCTCTCATCTCTAGCTCCACACCTCACTATCCTCAACCAACCAAATCAACCGATGAGCAGCTCCATAGCTTCACCCCTATCTCCATTGAGTAGATCACGCAACAAGTCTTGAATTCACTTTCCAGGCACTGTGATCTCGACCCTAACTCTAATTCTCTTCTGAATAAGTGCATCCATGTTCTTACACCTTCAATTTCCAGGATTTTAAACTTTATCCTTTTCCTCTGGCACGTTTTCACAGTCATTCCAAATGTGAAAATCTTGCTGGAACTACCGGATGCATTGTTTGTCGGTACTAACGAAGGTTGAAAGAGAAAAACAAGAGCGAAGATTAGCAGGTAAAGAGTTCCAGATTGTGGGTGCTGCGTAAGAAAATGAACGTCTGCCCAATGACGTGAGAATATTTGGAACTGAGAGAAGATTGGCATCGGTGGAGCGAAGTGTACGTGAGGGGCGATAGGGAAGAAGAATTTCAGATAAGTAAGAAGGCTTGCCAAATCGCAGAGTTTTGAAAGTTAATAGAGCTATTTTATATTTTATGCGTTGATTAACAGGGAGCCAGTGAAGACTGCGTAGAAGAGAAAGAGAGCGAAATTGAAGTCGAGAGGACTTACAAACAACACGTGCAAGAGAATTTTGGACGTGCTGCAAACGATTGAGAGAAGAAGTAGGCAACCCATGTAATAATGAATTACAGTAGTCGATCTTTGAATGAACTGTAGAATTAGCAAGGATAGTGGCTGAATTTCTAGTAAGGGATGGACGTATTTGCCTAATCTGACAAATCTAAAAGAAAGAAGTGCGACAAACAGAAGAGATTTGGGATTTAAAGTCAAGGTTTTCATCAAATATGACTCCAAGGTTCTTGGCAGATCGAGAAGGTGAAAGAGCAAGATTCTGAAAATTAACAGAGTTATTGGTAATTTTACTTCTTTGCAAAGGAGTGCCAATTAAAAGGTATTCAGTTTTGGAAGGATTAACAGCAAGACGGTTAGCACAAACCAGGAATAAACCTTGTCAAATATGGATGAGAGATGAGCCAGTTTTTGATCAAAATCATGATTAGAAAAGGAAATATATAGTTGTGTGTCGTTTGCATAAAAATGAAAATTTATGGAGGACTGAGCAAGCAGGTAGCTAAGAGGTGTGATATATAAAGAGAAGAGCAATGGACCTAACACTGAACCTTGGGGAACGCCGCGTAGGAGGGGTAGTTCAGAAGAGCGATTTTGACCAATAACAACAGATTGTGTGCGACATGAGACATATGATGTGAGAAGGGAAAAGGCAGAATCAGATATGCCAAAAGAAGATTTAAGCCTATTTATTAGGATGCCATGGTCAATTGTATCAAAGGCAGCAGAGAGATCTAGAAGAACCAAGGCAGAAACCTGTTTATTACTCATGGCCAAGCTAAGATCATTATGCATACGAAGAAGAGCGGTTTCAGTAGAATGGAGTTTTCTATAGGCAGATTGATAATGAGAGAGAGAAGAGAAAGAATCAAGATGAGTGCATAAACGGGTATAAATTACCTTTTCAAGAAGTTTAGAGATGAAATTAAGATTGGAAATAGGACGGTAACTGGAAAGATCATCTTTTGGTAGAGAAGGCTTTTTTTAGCAAAGGAGATACAACTGCTTGTTTGAAGGAGGTCGGGAAGATACCTTCTGAGAGTGAGAGGTTGATTAAGTAAGTAATAGGAGCAACTAAAACATCAATACAGGATTTCAGTAAGCGTGTAGGAATAACATCAAGGCAGCAAGATGAGTCGGTAGAGCGAAGAATAAAATTGCGTATTTCTTCCGGTTTAGCTGGTTCAAAACTAGAAAGTAGTGGTGGTTCAGGCATATTTACAGAAATGGAGTTGTCGGTGTCAATGGAGTTGGAGGGTATAGAGCTACAGAGTTTGGCTATTTTGTCATCAAAAAAGTTGAGAAAAGAGGTAGCAAGAGAAGATGGTGAGGTGGTAGAGGGGAGTGACTTGGGAATGGTTTGATCAAGCAGAGAGTCAAGTGCTCCCCATAATTTCTTGGGACAATTTTGATTCGGCAATATTAGATTTTGATGATACAAGCTTTTAGCAGAACTAATCATTTTATTTAGTAATTTTCTTTGCTTGATGTACTTGGACTTAATGTCTGGATTGCTTAGTTCAGGTGGATTTTCAGATCCTTCCTGAACTTAGTTTCGAGTTTTGAACGTTCAGATTTTTGCTTAAGGATTTGTTCAGAAATGAATGGTTTCCTAAGGTTTGAGCGGCAATGAATGGTCTTGAGAGGGGCCTCTTTGTCTAATATGGAAGAAAGTACGGAGCCAAATTGAGCTGAATATTCGGCAACAGTTGAAGACGGCTTAAAATACAAAGAAGAGGACACAATATCAGCAGAGAAGGCATCAATGTTAATAGAAGAGAGTTTTCTATAAGTTTTAAGTGTTCTGGAAGGGTGTACATTAACGGGCACAGGCAATTTACAGAAAATTGCACCGTGATCTGATAGTGAAGGATCAGAGATTCCTTGATCAAGAAAGGACATGCTGTTTCGAGTGATAAGAAGATCAAGAATATGACCAGAGTAGTGAGTAGGGGAAGATACATGTTGTTTGAGATCAAAGGCATCAAGTGTTGATAAAAAGAAAGAAGAATAATAGTCATTAGAGTCTAGGTGGATGTTGAAATCACCCATAATTATTAAATCAGTGGGTGATGAGGCAATGTCTTCAAGAAGCAAGGAAAAATCAGAAATGAAATTGGCCTTGGATAAAGAAGGTGGTCTGTAGACAATCAAAAAGAGATAGGATTTAGATTTGACACAAGACGAACGACATATATTCAAAGGATAAAAATGGTGAACAGTTACAAACAGAGAAAGAAAAAGTTGACTTAAAAATAGCAGCGATGCCACCACCACGACCAGAAGAACGACCGACATGTTGAATGGAATAGTCATGGAGAGTGAGAGAGATAAGGACAGCAGGTGGAGTGTCAGGAGAGGCCATGATTCTGTCAAAAACAGAATATCAATGGACTCATCAAGAATAAACTGTTGAATGAGTTCCGGTTTGTTTAGGCTTTTGTGATAGTTGTGGCAGACCGAATATTGAGGCAGTAAGTGGACAGGTTAGAAACAGAAGAAATAGGGCCAGGATTCAACTCAACATCGCCTGCTAACATTAAGAGAAAGGTAAGAATGATGTTTAAATGTCATTTAGAAGTGAGATTAAGTGAAACAAAATGAAGCTAGGATTTAGAAAAGTATGACAGAGGTAAAGAATCAAGGCATTGACAAACGGAGGCATACGGTATAGGTTGGTAAACGAGTTTGCATGAGGAAGAAATATGGTCAATTGAACTGCCAGTAAAATGGTTGGTCATATATGGAGTAGTGAGGGCTCAAACAAGATAAATGGAAGAAAGAGCAATGAAAACACTTCTATAACATGAAAAACGGGAAATGATTTCTTTCTGTGGGTGAAGCAGAAAGAAATCAACCAATTAAAGTAAAGGAAAAACATTCTAGGACAAAAAGGTGTTTAAATACCATGGACCTGCCAATTGGCCGTGCACTGAGAAAGAGTGATATGCTATCATATACATATTCCAACCGTTATGTACCACGCAATATTGGACAAGGCATTAGACTACTTTGATATCCTCCTTCTTTCTCGGTTCAGCTTTTTATAGGCGTTGTTCGTTGTAAAAAGTTTACAAAATCTCTAACTACTGAGGCAGAATTGGACACTTGACGGATACTTGCTCGCATAAAAGATCTTTCGACATTTGCTCTTGTAATATATCTGTTGAGAGAATCAAGAGCGAAAACATATCGGCCTTGCAGAGGAACGATACTTGAGCACTTGGACTAAAAAGGTTTATGTATTTAACGTGTTTTAATAAAGGTATGACCAAATAAATTCAATGTCAATTTTGAAAAGCAGAAAGTTTAGCTATTTGTTTCGGTGGCGACAGAAAATTCTCGACATTTGTTAATACAGGCGAATAAAATCATTTCAATGATCCGCTGATTTAAAATACAGACAACCTTTTATTTGAGCTGCTTGTAATTACCAGACTTTAAAGCATTCCTCTCTCCCTCTCTATCTTTCTCTCTCTCTGTCTCTCTCTCTCTATCTATCTATCTATATATCTATCTATCTATGTCTCTGCTTTTGAATTTTCTCTCTCCCTTTCCTCCTCTCCTATCTCTCTAAATCTCTCGTATAATCGATCTCTCTTTCTCCTTCTCTATCTCTCATTAGGGTTAAATATATCTCCCTCTCTCTTAGTGCACTCCTAAATGCAGATCCACGATATATAACTCATCAACTCATCTCTGTCTTCCGCATTCCTCTTCATGTCCACCTATGAATGGGTCTTTAGATTATCTAACATTCTTAATCTCGGTCTTCCCCTGCCTCCTTTTCCTTTCATTCTATCTTCTATCACCTCTATCAATAGACCTTCCACATTACAATGTGTCCTATCCAACTCTTCCTCCTATTTTATAATTCAATTATCAACTGTCTATCTGTGCCAACTCTCTCCAGAACTACCTCATTTGTAGCCTTTTGAGTCCAACTCATCCTCTCTATTCTTCTCCAAATGCACATTTTCAATACCTCTAGTTTCCTAATATCTTCCTTCCTTAAGGTCCATGTTTCACAACCATACAATAGCGTGGTTCAAACCAAAGTTTTCACTATCTTTATCCTTGTATCTTTCTTCAGACTTTTTGTTAATAGTTCTTTTCTGTTACCGAAGGCCATCTTTGCTTGTGCATTCCTACTACATTTTTCGTCTGATATTTTCCGTCAACGGTTATAGTATGACTCAAATACTTGAAAATCCTTACCTGTTCCTATTTCATACCATTTATTGTGATATTAATTTCACCGTAATTATAGGTCATTCACATGTTATGAATAGTTATAATAAGATACTGTTGTAAACCAATGTGCGGCTAGTTTCCTGACTCCATAGAGGGTAAGTTTTTCGATATCGATCTGTCACTTAATGTTATTCAAGCACAAGCTTCCGTAATCAGTAGAATGCCGGTGTTGATTTAGTCAGGCATTTCAATATTATCAGTTAGGATTGAAATGAATGCTATCAGTCACAGTGGCGGTTAAGAAGTTGTTATATCGTTGTTTATTGACGTCCCTCACATTGCCTTATGGCGAGGAATCGAACGTTTAATTTTTATTGATTGATTGATTGATATCGAAGGTGACGGATTTCTTTACCTTAGCATAAATTGCCTAATTTATAGTGCAACTTCACTATCTTCAAAACTGTCTAAAGTAATAATTATTTTTTTGGTGCTGGTTGTTCTGAGATATCCTAGTAAGGAAAAGCAGCTGCTTAAAACAACTGCCTTTATCAGCTGGATGCCTTTAAGTTTAATCTCTACCACATCACTAAATGGCTTATGTTAGCTGCGATTAATATGTAGAAAACTCATATTATTTCTTAGCTAATTAAAAAACAAACCCTTATTCTAGAGAAATATATAATTAATTTTAATATGGCAATTGAACAGCGAACACCTAAAACACGTCGTTGAATTGCTTATGTTAGCTGTGACTTAACTAACTATTTCTAATTCTGATATAATTAATAAATCAATAGTAATTGAATTAAAATATAAACTTAATATCAATATCACAAGTTTATATGCGGCAAACGTCACAAGCACTTACTCAAAAATATATAGATTATAATTCGAAAGTCCTAAAGTCAAAGACCCTTTATATCTTTTTTTTATCTTTCATTAAGTTAACGTAAACTAGAAGACCTCTGACAACTCATTTAAACCGCTATTTTATTAAACTAGAAAACCATTGCATTATTCTCATGGGCCACATATAAGGTATAAATAGGATATTATGTTACTTTTATTAACATCTAAGCAATTTTTAAATTTATATATAACTTTATATACTCACATCAACTGACTAATCTACGACGCCATCAAAGAAAATGTAAGATGCTTACAAACTGCAATAGGCTACATGTATTTAGTAACATCGTTCGTTTATCATAACATAACATAACAATTCTGAGTCAACAAGTAAATTACAGCATGTTTAAGACTCATTAGAAACACTAATAAAAATATGCCAACATAATTAACTAACAAGAATGCATATATATGCTTAAATAACAAAATATATAGGCCTATACACAAGCTAGACAACGATATTACAGTACACAGTTGTATTTACAACAAAACAAGGTAAACAACTTGGGAATGAAAATTCCATCTTTATATTTATTTTTAGACCTAGCCTAATGACAATTATCTATACATCCTAAAATACCTAATTAATATCAAACAAGTAATTATACTCATAGGGCAATATTTCACCAATTTCTTATATTTATCGATCAAAATCTTAAATAGATTTATAAATTTTGTTTTTTCAACGTCTTCTGGAAGCTCATTCCATTTCTAACTCTCTGACTAAAATAGTTTTTACGCACATCTAATCTACTTGTAGGTTTAACAAGTTTGTATTTATTACCTTTAGTTCTGCAGCTATTAGTTAAATTAAACCAAGTGTTACAATCAACCTTATTAAATCCCTTTGAAATTTTGAACGCTTCTATCAGATCTCCCCTAGCTCCTCTCTCTTTCAGAGATACTAATCCTGTATGTCAATCATGTTGTATGCTGCTATCACGTGCAATGTATTATATAGTAACATTGCATCCGCTACTAGGCCAGTACATAGCATAGTTTTCTAACATATTATGAAGCAGTTAGGCTATTTATTATTTTAGTATGAATTATATTAATTATTTAATTGTTTTGCACAATTCGCATAACCGACATATCTCAAGCCAAGCTTGTAATATACACTAACTTAACAAAGTTTTCCAAGTCTTTCATGTTAAATGTAGCAGTAAGTAACGCGAATATCATGAAAAAGCAGTTATTATTAACAAGTATGCAGGATTTCTATTGTGGGCTTTGAGTCTTTCTTAGTATCACAGCGACGTTTAGTTTCTCGACTCTTCCTCTACGTAACTTCCTCGTCCTTCACGACTACTTCACAAGAGAACCATCGTCTAATGCTGAAAAAGCCTGAACGACTGTTGAATGTTGTTATCAGACTTCTGATTCGATGAGACTGGAGTTTTCATTTCTTTCCATAAGAATAATTAAATCGACGTGTTCAGAGTGTTCATTGGCCGATGAAACATCTCTTTGAATTTCGTTGTTTGATGAAACATCATTTCTTACGGGTGATGAATTATCCCTTTGACTTTCGTTGTTTGATGAGACATCATTTCGATTGCGTTCAGCGTTGGATGTAGAAGTTTTCCTTGTATTGATATAGTCACCTATTATCACTGTTAGTTTTTCCATGTAGATTTCGATGTCAATTTTAAAACTAGACGCTTTCAGCTTGAATCTCCTGTTGTTAATTAAAAATGGTACAATTCCACCTGCAAGAGTTGCCGCCATTTGATTGATTGAAGACACTTTGTAGAGATCGTCAAACGACAACACAATGATGAAGATGAACAAGACAAAGATCAAACTAAGAATAAACTGTAGTAGTATTCGGCGTAGGGTTTTATTCACTGGACCTGAACTGCCCGATACTGTGAGTAAACAATTTTTAAATAAATTCTTTGGAATATCGATTCACCCGAAATTATCTGCAAAAAGCATGACATTGTTCTGAAAAGAAAGAAAAGATCCTTAACGGTGCTGCTCCTGTCTTAAGAATGTCAATAAAATGTCTCAATAGCGTAGGGTAACGACATGAAGTCTTAAATGACAGATCTTGAGGTGAGGTGAATTAAACTCTCGCGGGTTCGAATCCCAGCCGCGCTGATCTGAGAGTAAAATCTCGGACATTCATTGGACTGGTTATACGAAAAGTGGACTATATTATCTAACTGTTTACAAATGTGGTATTAAATGTGATAGATATCGACATAGTTGATCATTACACTATAGTGCGTGTTTGCTTATTAAGAAATACAACTGTTATGTGTTTCAGGGAAGACGCTGCTATTAGTCGGTGTGAGTGAGGACGGATCAACTGTCAAACAGACGTGCTTCGAGATCTCTCTTGACAAACCGGACGTCAACCATCCTCCTACACCCTCACCCGCTCATCTGTACCCAGGCGCTGCCGCCTGTGTGCTAAACAACGACCTGTATGCTGTGGGTATTGGTGGAGATCGTAGGCAGATGTGGAAGTGGTCGTCTAGTGGAGACATGTGGATAAAATGTGTGGACCTGCCGTCAGGTAGAACCAGACATCGTGTCGCCTCGGTGGTGAATAAGATCTATATGTTGGGAGGATGTCGTGATGGACAGACAAAGGCTCTTGATACTGTTCTTTCCTATGACGTCACTATTGATAATTGGAGAGAATCTGGTACGCTTGAGTACGCCGTGGAAAGGTCTGCTTGCGTCACCTATAAACACTACGTCTATGCGTTCGGTGGGGTTGATAAGGGAGATAATGCAGTGAACTATGTACAAATATATGACTCGTCTACATGTAGAGCGACAATAGGATCTGCTCCTATGCCTATAGAAGATTATCTACAGAGAGCTGTGGTATGGAGAGACAAGGCTTTGCTAATTGGCCGGTACACCTTTTTTATTTTTGATTTTGATTTTAACGAATTTCATGAGAGAGAAAGGTTTAGGACAGACTTGCAGTATTTTGGTTTAACACTGTGTGGTAGCTCACTTTACATATATGGAGGTGGTAGGTAGGGATCTGTAATAGATGGTAAACGTTATATTGAAAAGTGGATTTGCCCAAAAGAAATAAGGACCATATCTGTTTATGACTTTATATCGGATAATGAAGAGGCCAGCTGGAAGGATCATGCCATACTACCATCAACTGGCCTAATATATATGTACAATTATGTGGCTCTTGGAAAATGAAATAAAATACAAATTAAGCCAAATAAATATATATAGCAGAGAGGGCGAGGTATAAATACATGTAACTGCTTCTAAATGAAGAAGATTACAATTATGTTATACTTAGCAAATATTTATTTTATGTTGAAAAATTTCAGTGTAATTAGAAAAGTAAACTAAATAAATCAAAGAATAATTTTACTAACATACTTTTGCATTATATTTCGTAAGAGATACATAAGCTTTGGAGCACAACGGTAAACTACCTCAGAGTATCAAAAGCGATATTATGTAGTTTAGTTTCTGGTTTAGTATGCTGCGTTTGCTGTTTATTATTCCTTGCTGAAGAAATAGAAAACGTTGAATACATCAACTACACGTATTATTAGAATGAGTAAAATTAGTGTGAGAAGCAAGGATAACGTGCAGCCTGTTGGAAAACCCAGTTATGCTAAACCATGATGGGTATAGCTGGTTATGTGAGTCACTAGATACAGTAAGTAAAACTGGCTGCTTCAAAATTTCAAATCGTGTTCGCTCATTATACAGTATCTATTTCAGAAGCTTTCATAGGACTCATATTATGTTAGAGTTTAAGATTTTATCAGTGTCGGATATAGACTTTGATGGCCTGAAACACTTGGGCAAGAGGGGGCCCCGAAAAATTCTTCCCATAGCCGTACCCAAACCCTAAACCTGACCAGTAACCTGGGCCTAACCCCTTATCGCCTGGAATATGTTTTACTAGATATAAAAAATCAAACAGCCACAAATAGATACAAAATACGTACAATGATAAGATGATAAGAGGCGCCAGGTCCAACAGACTGAGGGGGAGGGGTACATTTGTGGGGGAATATTTTGCAAGGTAAGTCAAAATCTATACGGTACACCATAATTGGCAAACTTCATATTTAAACTTGCAATTTAGAAACATAATTGTTTTAATATTTGTGGAAAAAGAGGTAGGGGCAGGCCGAGATTAGGTATGATAGATGATTTAAAGACCCATTCATATGTGGAAATGAAGAAGAAGGCGGAAAACAGAGAAGAGTGGAGGCGCTATATACCATGAACCTGCCAGTACCCTGTAACCGTTTAAACGTGTTCTCATTGTATTCAGCTAAAGATTCGTCTGAAAGAATTCTGACAGCGGCGCGCAATTTACTTCCTTTAATTTTGACTGCACCAAAGAGGAAATAGTAGATTTAGGAACACGTCTTTTAGAGTAATAGTCATTCTCTTTAGATTTTTCTAAGTTTTCAGAATTGGGACTCTGAGAGAGACGTTTGAGAATGACGTTGGCCACAGTAACTTTCTTTTCCCTCTTGGTAGGAACAAATAGAGTGGTAGGAGCAAAATTAAGAAGCTCATTCCAATAAGATAACACCGTGGAATTGCACAGTGGTCAGAGCCCTAGCACAGGGAGCTCTGGCAGATTTCGGTATATTGTTGAAGGTGGGTTGTGTCAGAGTGGGATGTTGAACGGCAGAATTATGTGATATTGAATTAGTTTCTGAATGATTGTCAGATTGATTGAATGCAGGCTGATGAGAAGGAGGAATAGTACTAGGTGAGTTGAGAGGGCTGCTTTGAGTCTAGCGGTAGCTGACTAGAAGAGAGAGGTAGGGCTTCTAGAGGATTAGACGATCCTTCAGACGAACTTATCGTATGGCTAGCCATCATGGATTCCTTCAGATAGTGCCCGCTTCCGAAGAGTTACTGATTCCTTATCGAAGAAAGTGAGTAGAGTAGGACTGAATTTACATACAGTGACAATATTTAATTCTTTCAGGAACTACTGTGTATCCTTAAAGCAACAATGTATAGAGGTAACCGGAATTAAGATAAATGAAACTGGCTACAATGAAAAGATAATCCAGCAATTTGATTAAATATGTCACACTAAGTATGCATTTAAAATGGTCTATAAATTTGGATAAGTCACCATTAATGATCAGAGGCACGAATAGGATTTCTAAACAATTGAAAAATATTTTAATATTGTTTCTCCATGATTTTCAATTGTCAGTGTAATTACAACGTCAGAAAGGGAATTCGGTTGGTAAGCGCCTAGGCTCCAGAAATTGCTATGAAAACTTCAACAAATGGATCACTCTATTCGTATCCCGACCCTGGTTAAATTGAAATCTAAGGGAAGATGAGAGAGAGAGATAGAGATATATGTGTTTATTTCAGCGTCAACACCAAATCAATGATAAACACAAATAGAAATAAACATCCAGGAGAAATAAAATAAAAATTTCCAGAAACACGGGTTTCAAACAGTCTGTAGAAACCAGAACAACGGCCGTCAGGGAAGATGTACATCTTATCTAGCTGACCACCGTCTACAACTATATTAATGACATGTATAATGCAAAATCAACTGAAATACACACTTAAGCTAAGTAACAATTATAGCTAGACATCAGCAGACACAAAAAACGAAAGTTTAGAAATTTACAAACCATCAAATAATAAATATTTGTAACGTGTAGTGAATTCAGTTAGGGACCTCGAACTGCGAATATCAGGAGGTATTTGGTTTCAAGAATTGATATACTTACAAGCATAACATTAAAGAATTCGGAATTTGTTCTAGAACACAAATAATTGGTCTCGGAGAGCCTTGTATTTTACACAAACGAGGTCTGATTAACAATAAAAATACTTTTCATGGATACTGACATAGTCAGATCGGAGAAATTAATACATTTAAAAACAAGTTTACCAGTATGTAATTGGAATATGCTGCTGATGATGATGTTTATCGTTGCAATTGATAATGTAAAATCATAAATATCATTATAGTTAAATATAATTATAGGAAAGTGTGTTTAGGATTACATTTCTGTACTAATATATATGTGGTTGGGACCTGTGCAACAATTGTTTCCAAATTAGGACAACAGTAAGCAAGCTGCCTCGAGTAAGGAGGAGGCGACTAAAGCAGGACCAGAGCTAACAGACTGGGGTGCTAGCACATTTGTTGGGGGTCAGATGTTTTTTGCAAGGTTGGCTAAAGTCAACAGGTACACCATATTTAGCAAATTTCACAATTAAACTCTATACAGAAGCATTAATCAGTCAATAATCAATCAATAAGAATTTTTCTTCCGGTTCTTCGCTATAAGGCAATGTCAGGGACGTCAATTAAGAATACTAGCATTCAATATATTTTTGGTAAAGATTAGTTTATTACATTCACATTAATTTATAGAAATCTCTAGATTTTATTACGCTTTTATTCCGTCACAAATTTCTAATTATTTTTTAATATTTTAGAAATAAATTTCAGGGCTATTTTTCCGTCAAAGGTTTTCTACAGTAAATTTATACCAATTGCATTATGGTCATTTATATAGTAAATTTATGCTGGGAACAAGTGTCTTTATACATTTTATTGCATAAATGCTCAGAATAAACATTATTAGAAGGTCCTAGTAACGTAGGGGTAACGATATGAAGTTTTAATTGACAGATCGTGAGCTGAATTGAACCCTCGTGGGTTTGAATCCCAGCCGCGCTGATCTGAGAGTAATATCTCGGACATTTACTGGACTGGTTACATGGCAAATTGGACTATATTGTCTAACTGTTAAAACATGTGATATTAAAAGTGATAGATGACGTACCCGACATCATCCTTGTATGAGGAAACGGACGTTAAACCTTTATTATTATTATTATTATTATTATTATTATTATATCAACGTAGTTGATCATTTCACAATGATGCATGCTTCTTAAAGTAGTGTTGAACTTTAAGCTGATGAAAAAATGAAAAGTTAAAATATATGATTTAACTATAACATTTGTTTTAACATTTTTAACATTAGCTTCTATTAGTTATTAATAATAATAATATTATTATTATTATTATTATTGTTATTCCTATTATATAAATCAATTTTGTAGATACAATACGCCGATTGATGAAGTTTACTACATGCATTTGGTTATTATACGTGTAGCATTTAATGTATGTATACAGTTGTCATAATCCACTCCTTATCCACTTCCACCCCGCAGTGAAATGAACCTGATGGACTGACCAACCGAAGACGATACGATTCGAGGGCAGTGTACCCTACCTCTATATTGAACCACGCCGAAAGTATTTAAATAAAGATTTATTTGAAAAAAGTTCTACCTAAAGATTTTAACTTCTCTCTCTCTCTATGTTAGTGCACTGCCTACTGGCAGGTCCATGGTATACAACGCCTTCACTCTTCTCTGTCTTCCACCTTCCTCTTCATTTTCACATATGAGTGGGTCTTTAAATCACCTAACATACCTAATCTCGGACTGCCTCTGTCTCTTTTTAACTTAACTTAATTATACCGTTTCAGGAAGTCGCAAAGACTTGTAACATCAGTCTAGTCGTAATTTCATACCTCAATACATGGAGAATACATTTTCTTAATTTTTATATTGTTTTGCGCACCTTTAGCCCTAGGTGAGAAGCTGGCGGTATGTATTAAGGAACACTGTTTTTATGATAGCAAAATATGAAACATTCTTATGATTTAGTCTAATAATAATTTTTTATTTTATTTCCAATAATTTATTTACTCGCACATAATTGAGTAATATTTTAATTGTTTTTTTTATAGAAAAAGTTACTTTATTTCACTCTATTAGAAACATTTCACAATTACCTTCTCAACTAGTTTTTAAACATTTGAAACTTTGACGGACAATATATTGTATATTCCTAGAATTTATATCTTTACCGTACACTAAAAAGTACCACAAGAAATACTAAGATTAAGTGTTTACTGACATCAGCCAAGGCAAGAGACAATTTCATAGAAACAGTAGACTTATTTGCTGCTCTCATCCAGTATTAAGTTTCACTTTGGTACAATACAGCTGATCGATTATCGATTTATCGATTAGATTCTTATCTATTTTAATAAAGAGGTTTTTTCGAGCACAGTTTTTGTATCGAAAATTTAGTTTTCGACTGTATTAATGTTTCCAAACTTACATGTGCAAACGTTGGTTAATTTGATAAATTTGTTTAAAATAATTACGTATAAAATAATTCCCCCGTGTTGGGCTCAGGTGTGGTTGGACCACTGCAGAATGGGGCAACCGCAAGCAATCTGCTGCACGTAAGAGGCGACTAAGGCAGGAGCCGAGGATGTTAAGATTTTTTTATTATGATAGTGAAAGTGGATGCTTCAATGCGTCCCTAGTTAATTATACGCGTATCTGTTGAGTGAATTTAACGAAAATTAAAATTCAATTTTAACATCAAGCTCAGTGTGGGGGGAGGGCTCATCCATTTCCATTTCTATTTAAACGCACTCCTTTCGTGGATAAGATTTTATCATTAGAATATTATATAATGACGCATTGAAACTTATAATTATCTCGGACTTTATGGTATTATTGAACTTTCTATTTGCGTTTTGTCCCAAGTATGTTTGTACGTTTTTGCGGTATGACAGATTTCATGTAATAAACGAATATAATAATAATTTAAAAATATTGGATTTTATCATAAATTAATTATTTTTATTATTTAACAAAGAAAAATTTCACATCAATGTCTTGGTCTACATCTGCATTGGAGTTATCTTTTCAGACAAAACTTAACCTAATAATAATAGAGTAAATAAAATTAAAATTTGTCTTTGAGGCATTAAATAGGTCCATATAGCAATTTACTTTTTTAATAGAGCAAATTGAAGTGAAAAATCAGCTAATGGTGAAACAAAAGCCATGAATCATCTTATCAGTGATTATTGTGTAAAATCTATAGCTTGACCAATAGTCTAACTCTGCTGACTTCAATTTGATCAAATACTCATTCTGTTAATTAAAATGTTGATTAAAATATGTCGCATACATGTAGAGTTCATTTTCCTACATTTAAAATTCAGTACAGAAACTTAAGAAAAACAACGATGTAATACTAATGTCTTCTCTTAAATTCTGCAAAACTGCGAGTTTTGTAAATATTTTACTACCATTTAATATACTTAGGCTATATTTATATAAACTCTGAATATTGAACCAATGACATAGGTTAAGTTCATTTAACTTTCATTTAATCAGAAAATAACGTATACTTTTTAAAAATTTCCAGTGTACTCATAAGTTATGACGATATAATCATTCGCATCAGCATGATCTCACATCTAGTCTACATGATTCCCGTATATCGAAGTGTTCAATCAAGGCCACATCTAGAATTACAAAATGAGCCAATAAATTGATCAATACTACTAAACGTGAACGTCAAGTATTGCAGTTAGTGTAACACTTGTGATCGAAATTCCATGTGATGCCGAGTTATCAATTAGCTATTATCACGCTCATATGATATCAGTTAATAAAATACCAAAACAAAGCTGACGCCTAGATGATGGCACAAAACCCTTAGAAAAGAGATAACAAATTGTTATCTATGACATCTTGTATGTTATATGATTTAAAGACCCACTCATTTCTCTTCACTGGAAATGAAGAGGAAGGCGGAAGACAGAGAAGAGTGGAGGCGTTATATACCATGGACCTGCCAGTAGGCAGTGCATTAAGAGAGAGAACACATCTTGTAATATTCTAGAACTGAAAAAATGTTAGCGTTTGTAACATCTAGCCTAACAAATATTTTAAAAATTTTAATTACTTCAAAAATTTTAATTACGGCGCCTGCTTCGTATGACTCTAACTTTCGTAAAATTATTAAGAAAAGTTACACCATACTTTATCTATTGTTTCACCCTTACTTTCACCATTAAATAACTTTACATTATTCATTAAATATTCTTGCTTTAGGCCTATCCATTATTTATCCTTACTTTAGGTCTATCCATTATTTATCCTTACTTCATAGCTGGAGCCAGTGGCGCTGTCGGTAAGACACTCGACCGCGGATCAGTATGTGCGAGGTTCAAATCCTGGGCTCCCCCGTCACTGACATCGCTTTCGAGTAAGAAAACTGACGTTAGCCTTAATTTTACCATCTTTTTACTTTATTTAGTATTTATCCTTACTTTATTCACTCATCGTTTGGTTTATCGTCGTTCAGAGATCTACACAAATAACGGAAATTTGCGTAATACGAAAATCTATTTTTAAATTAACGGTTTTGTTAGGGTGTAGATCTGGGGTTGGAAAATCTGGAATTTGAGTTTTTTTAATAGTTGAATTTCATCTGCATAGATTTTATTAGTCAATTTCAAAGTTGACTTTTATAATATGCTAGCTAGTTAAACAATTATACTGCGGCTCTTAGGACCCTCGATGAGCTGTGTTACGTACATAATCACAGAATAATATTTACATATTTCAATTTCATAAAAAGAACCAATATTTATAGCCTATGGTTACACTTGAAGGCTTTGAGTGTTTCAAGAAATTGGCATTAATGCGGCAGATATCAATAACAAAGATTTAAGCGATAATTCTAAGATATTGCTACCAAGATGTCATTACTTGTTAGATATTAGGCCCTTAGTAGGTATTTTAGTATGTAGGTGTTTTAGTGTGTCATTTGGCTAGATCTAAACTAGAAAATAAAGCTATAATTTTCATTTTCATTATAATTATAATTTTCATTTTACTGTGTGCATTTTATGGTACATTGCTTTTTTATCATAACTGTTGTAAAGTACCGAACTGCCTTGGCATGAATTTTCCATTGAACATTGACCTAAACATTAAACTTTTATTTGTTACAATAATTATTCAATTAATTCAATTATTTATTCATTTACTTGTTAACCTAATTGTTCAGTTAATTCAATTATTTATTCATTTAATTGTTAATCTAAGTGTTCAGTTAATTCAGTTATTTATTCATTTAATTGTTAATCTAAGTGTTCAGTTAATTCAGTTATTTATTCATTTCATTGTTAACCTAATTGTTCAGTTAATTCAGTTATTTATTCATTTTATTATTAACCTAATTGTTCAGTTAATTCAGTTATATATTATTTTATTATTAACCTAATTGTTCAGTTAATTCAGTTATTTATTCATTTAGTTGTTATATTAATTGTTCAGTTTATTTAATTATTTATTCATTTAATTGTTGACAGATGTTAAAAACGATCAGGCGGCCATTGCCGGGATATTCTCCTACCAACAATCGACTATTCACAACATCGAAGTGAAGACGAGAAGGTCTTCTGAATTCACCCAATTCACTTGCGCTAAATTCTGTAATAAACTGAAGCCTATCCACACTCAGTATCACCACTCGATTGTTGTCTGTATCAGCTACATACAAGATATTGTTAATGACATCCAACGCCACTGACTTGGGTGACCTTATCGGTCGTTCATTAAGTTCAACATGATCACCGAGACTTTCTATTATATGACCCTGTGCGTTGATGCGACATACTATGTTCTTGCCGAGTGCGCTTCCTTCATCTTTCTTTATTCCCTGAGACACCAGGAACTGTCCGTTCTCCAGCTTTATGGAGTCCAGTGCGCACGAAATGCTTTTGTCTAAAGATATTTTACGTCTCACAGCTCCATTCAGAGAGTATTCGAGTAGTTCACTGGAGTTAAAAGAACTGCCTTCAGTCTGTAGTGTTATAAGTATACATGTAGGTTGGTCAGGAGTCAGTGAGACCGACAAAGGACTTTGACCGTTACTGAACTGAGCGAACTTATAGGCAGAGCCCCTTGTGATCTCAACTCTGTGGACACAGTTATACTGATGATGATAAGGGTCTATGATATAGAGAGCGCGCTCTGATTTACTGCCGGCTATGCCGTAGGGGTTGTTCATATCAACCCAAATATCACGAGTTTTCTCTAAAGTGGCGGAGTCATAGACTCTGATCAGTTTAGAACAGTCCGTGATGACATAGATCGCGTTATCCAATGTCGTGATACCGGTCACACGGATGTTGCTGTCGAGTAATTTGACTTCCTGATCCGAGACAAAAGATCTTTCAGCATCTGTAGAGAAATAACAGGACGTGTAGTGAACGTGACACTAATCTGTTCTTTTGTTCACCATAGACAAACATATAAAGGAACAAAACGAAACTATAAAAGAAAAGAAAAAGAAAGAAATTAGCTTATATGCAAATATTTAGAAGTCTACTACATTGAATGTCTTAATAGCGTACGGGTAACGTCATGAAGTTTTAAATGACAGATCCTGAGGTGAATTGAACCCTCGCGGGTTCAAATCCCAGCCGCGCTGATCTGAGAGTAAAATCTCGGACATTCACTGGACTGGTTATATGGAACATGGACTAAATTTCCTAACGGATTAAACATGTGGTGCTAAGGTGATAGATATCAACATAGTTGATCATTTCACTATAATACGTGTTTACTTTTTTAAAATACTGATATTTATATTATAATCTAGTAAAAACAGTAAAGCGGTTGGCAATCATGAAATTTACTATTTTACTATTAATAATTAATGTAGCGGCGAGATACTGACTAGTGACAGCACAAAACATACAGAACCTACTTCTAAAATTATCAAACAAATCTATATGTATTAATGAAATTAACATTTACGTGTATTGAGTAAATAAAACTAAACAAAAATTAAACTTCAGAGTGAGAAGAAAATACAAATTATTTGATAAGCTAGAACAGACTAAGTGTTTAACAATGAGGAAAATACATAAATGACGGTATGCCGCTGCTGATAACATTTGCGCTATTTATTCAAGGTTTTAAACAACCCAACTTGCTACTGATGAATTTTACACAAATATTAATGGAAAAGTTAAAAATGTCAAGAATTTACTCGAATCTGCATGCAAATCTAAATTTCTAAATTATTTTATATTCACTATGAAAACGAAATTATTTTATAAACTATAATCCTACAGAAGTCAGTAATTAAAGTGTCGCTATATAACTACCACTTTGTGCAGACACCGCCAGAGTTGTCCAGGAGTTAGGAGCAACATTCGCTTCTCTTTTCTGCAAATCTTTCTCAACCTCAGCTTCTACGTCTGAAACATAAGATGAACAGTGAACACTCGGGGTTATATTTATCAAACTTTTCCAAGGGATGTCATTGGAGGGGGAGGGGAATTTGACAGAGGCCACGCTGCGGTGCCTTCGGGCCTGTAGGTCTTATTAGCGTAGGGGTAACGTCATGGAGTTTTAAATGACAGATCCTGAGGTGCATTGAACTCTTACGGGTTCAAATCCCAGCTGCTCTATTTCTGAGAGAAAAACTCGGACATTCCCTGGACTGGTTATACGGAAAATGGACTAAATTTGCCCAATGGTTTGAACATGTGGTATTAAATGTGATAGATATCGACACAGTTGATCATTTCACTATTTTCCGTGTTTACTTTGTGTCCATTTTTCACGTCGTTCTGTGGATTGTGTGGAGTGCCATTGTGATTTTAGTTAAAATAAAAATATCTATCTATCTATCTTAAGGGCTTTGTCATAAATGGAAGTTAAAACTTGGGGGTTAATATTTTTGCAGGGAGTATCACATCTGACAGGGGTCGAATCCGACCCAACCCCACAGAATACAACAGCGTACAGTATCCATAGTACACAAAGCAGCTTCGTTAACGTATAAGTCCATCACCATCCCTGGACAAGCTTGTATGTCTCACTTGATTAAAGTGATGCAGCCTGCTGTTACTCGGTCTTCTAAATTAATTACTCTTGTGAGACCTAGCTTACATTCACGCTCTAATCTATTTAATTATTTTTTCCAGCATGCTGCACCGCAGATCTGGAATTCTCTTCCATCCAACCTTTGAATCACACCGGCCTTTGCTTTCCTATGAGCAGTTCCATAGGCAGTTGAAGACCTATCTTTTCCATCTCTCTTTTCTATCCATTTTACATGAGCAGCGACCTGCGCCTAAACCTCCATTTCTTTAATTCCCTTTACTTTGGACTGATATTCTGGATTTTGGCATTTGCATCGTTTTTGGACGTTCTTTTTGCTGGCCGGCTTGATTCTGTCTCAATAGAGCACGATGTTGTCATTGATGACTGTAGCACTCTAATAGTTGTTATGTTTTGTAGCACTCAACTTGCCTCCATGATTATTTCCATAGACATGCAAGATTTAGTTACTAGAAAGTGAGTACACTTGTACAGTTTAAATTTTGTACAACTGTGAAATCAGAGAATCCTTATAATTATTTGGCTTGCTAATCTATTAGTCTCTCTGTAAGAAAATAGCGGCTGAATAGCTCAATGGATTGCACTATTGTGTCTATTGTCTGAAATGCAGGAGTCCATGGGTTCGAATCTCAACTGAATCGTCTCTGTATATCGCTTGAGCTACTAGATGTAAGTTAGACTAAGCTTCATAACTGTTAAGCTTTAAACTATTTACAATTTAAATAACTGTTTCATTAGAAAATGGTTGACTTCTTCGATATTCATTTATCTGCAGTCTCATTTCATGACATTCTTCAATGTGTTAATTTTATTAAATAAAGAATGTTGAATTAATTGGCAATCAAAAACTGCTAAATAAAACTCGACTTATCCATATAACTCACCGCTGATCAATTTCTTCCATAGATTATCGTTTGGATGCTTCTTGAGACATTCCACAAACGTTACAAACTGCCCAATGCTTTTCATCATCATGATATCCAGTAATTTTCTGTTCCTATCCTGTGGAGTTAACGTTGGGTTGTCAAAGATGCTGGTCTGTTCACCAATGATGCACTGGTTTTGTATGAGATAATCCAACATGCTCTTGTAGTCCATCTGTTCCACTAGAGTTTCCCGCGAGAGTTCAATCGCTGTCCTGTGAGCCACGCTCATAGGCCACTCCACCGCTTCATTGGCTGGTTTTACTGTGACGTTGTTGTTAAAAGTAAAAAAATGAAATCAAAACGGCAATGAAATTTACTTATTGCTGTACTTATTTACTTATTGTCGGATTCATGTTCGACCGCGGATCAGTATGTGCGGGGTTCAAATCCTGGGCTCACCCGTCACTGACATCGATTTCGAGTGAAGAAACTGACGTTAACATTAGCCCAGCACTGTTATTGCTGGATATATAATAATCTGACTAAATAAACAATGAAATAATGGCAACCTACGAAAATGTGACTCCAGTAAGGGACTTGAAATGAGGGACTTCCAACAAGATATGACAGCATGTTATATTATTGAATATTGGTTAGAATGCTATACTGTTATTAAAAATATCAAATAGATGTGCTTTATCAGGTTGGTTGTAGTTGTTAACTTTGATATACTATATTACATTTGTTATTTGATGTAAAATGGATAGTGTATGATCCTCTTCTTCTGTAAGTGTCGTGCCTGTTCCAAGCCTGGGCGGTCAAGGTCATATTCCTCCATATATCTCTGTTCATTGTTGCTCTGATCATCTCTGTTTCAGTTAACTGCATCCATTTGCTAAAACTCTTAATAAAGTGTATGATATCAGATTAAAGAGACTGCATTATATTAAATAATTAATCAAAAATATTTATAGTTAGGCTACGCTGACTATTAATTAAAGCAAATATCATATCTGATTTACCGAAGACATAAGGATTAGGAAATTATACGACTAGCTGGAGCCAGTGGCGCTGTTGGTAAGATACTCGACCGCGGATCATTATGTACGGGGTTCAAATCTAGGGCTCGTCGTCACTGATATCGCTTTCGAGTGAGAAAACTGACGTTCATTACTATATCACTAACTTCAATTGCGACAATTCTAGATAAAGCTAAAGGACTTCATAATCATAACTGTTAGTAAATAGAGGTCACTGGTATCCGTTAATTTAATTCAATATATTTTATAGTTAGACTACGATAACTGTTCATTTATGATAAGTTTCGATATTGGTAGAACGCTAAACTTACTTCCATTTCTCTCTAAGTAATTCACGAGATGCTCTTGATTCGTGTTCCTCAGACCCTCAAGCAATTTGTTGTAGTTTTGTGGATTGATGAACTCCACTAACTTCCGGTTGCACTCCTCTGTTGTCGAGCCTTTGACGTTTTTACGGATTTCCAGGATTTCTTTTTGTCTTCCGGTTAGACATCCGTTAGAGAGCAGACAATCCAAAAGTCCGTGTTGAATTTCCAAACAATCTACAAACTCTGGGTATACAGAAAAACATATAATATTATAGATACATGTAGCTTGATACATGACACTTTTCATGCTCTCTCCCTAAGAAAACAAATATCATTTATGGCTAAGAGTGGCTATGAAAAAAGATGCAAGGGGCAATTTGGAATCAGACAATTACAAACGACAATATTCTTGTAGTATGTAAATAAAAGAGAATAACGTCGTTCTTTCACTCTGTCACACTATAATATAAATTTAGAATGAAGAAATGGTATTATTTTACTTTGCAAGCGTTTCATTAGAGACGACTAACGCAGGTAGTGAGTAAATGGAAAACCACTTCAGAACTAATTTAGAAGGCACGTTATTTTTGAGTAGATACGCTACTACTTATATGCTTTCAGGTAGCATTCGCTATTAAGGAGCTACTTTATAAATGTGAAGATTCCTTCTAAATTGTGTTTGCTACATTATTTTAGTGAATGACATACGTTTACTAGTTACTGCACTATAGTGTTTAGCTCATACCTTTGTTCAGTAAACAAGGTTTGAATTTGCATGACGTCGCCATTGATGTAATTCCAGTGACCTCTGCTGTTAATCGTTGAGATAACAATCCTCGTGTTGTTTATTTGCTCCTGAAGGTCTAAATGAGAAATTATTAATAATATTATATTTATATTTCAAGCTTCGCAAAGTTGTGAAAAAGTATTACAGTAATTTATATCATGGTATTTAGAATTAATTAATTATCGAGCTAGTTTAATTTATTCACGTATATAGTAATAGTTAAATACTAATAATAGTTAAATACTAGTAATACTAGTAATAGTTAATACTAGTAAATACTAGTAATCGTTAAATCCTACTTTTACATGATAGCAACTACATGCATATGAATGTCGTAAAATGAAAAATAGAAAATACCAATATCCGTCAGCCTATGTATTATTATAAGTACATGCAAATGGGCAATGGATACAGACTGAGTGTTTTATACTGTAGGATAACTTTCGCTATCAGAGCGCGGTTCTCAATGTTCTACACTTATTTTACTAGGCAAAGAAATACATAAACCGTAACGCTTTGATAGGTATTAGCATTACATCGGCCCGCAGTCCGCTGTCGTCATAATTCGAAAGTGAGCTATTAAAGTTTTATCAAATCGCTTCATGAGATTATCTCAACAGTTTTTATAAACATAATCAGTGACATCAGCAGGTTATATCTAGAATTTCGCTAGGTTTTATACCTCAGAGGCGTATAGTGCTTTGGTTTCGTTTGAGTTAATATTTCACCAGCTAGACTGCTCATATCAAATCTGATTTACCGAAAGACATAAGGATTAGGAAATTATACGACTAGCTGGAGCCAGTGGCGCTGTTGGTAAGATACTCGACCGCGGATCATTATGTACGGGGTTCAAATCTAGGGCTCGTCGTCACTGATATCGCTTTCGAGTGAGCAAACTGACGTTCTTTACTATATGACTAACTTTAATTGCGACAATTCTAGATAAAGCTAAAGGACTTCATAATCCTACATTAGATTTTTGAAAACCAATATAGTAAACATTCAAGAACTTTTGAACTCTGACTAATACCTTCAAATTCTTTAATAAGTTAAGTACCAGGCCTGCGTATGGTAAAAGTTTTCAGAGTGTTCTGATGTTCTTGACAAGTGATAGGAGCTCAGAAGCAGATAAGTGCTTATGTCATTCTTTAAAAGTGCTTCTTTGAGATAATACATGTTGGCTTCTACTTATTTTAGCAGAGGGGTATTCGGGGCTAACTATTTTGATAATTTATTCAATTTAATTGTATCACCATTAATAGCTCTGAAACCTGCAAACGTCCGCTAATTTACTTAAATTTATTTCAAGTAATTACAATTTCGAAATTTAACATGATTTTAGATACTTTAATTTTGGTATTGTGATATTATGATTATTTTATAATGATCGTCATTTTAGACATTTTGGCGCGCTATTTCTGTAAAAATTCTATCTAGTCTTATTGGAAATTTTATTAGATTGTGACTTTGATTGATGAATAAAATTAATTCCCAAAGAAATATTTTACGACAGTGTCAAGGGTGAAATGTGTCATTGTGACAGATGTAGTATTAATGAACAATATTTAACTAAATAAAATAAATATTAAAATATGTCATATAAGTTTGTAAATTAGGTTCGTACATAATTTACTTTCGTTAATAGGGTGTATTAATGCGAAGAATAATATTGAATTATAAATTAGATCACCGCTCTAATGATTGTCGATATTAAGTCTCCAACACGTCTTTAATCTAACTCCATTTACTTCAATTCTATCGAACAGTATTTTGCTAATTGAAATGTTTCTTGCATGAAAATTTGTGTAGCTGCTTGAAGGTGTGTTGCCCACTTGCCTGATGAAGCATTTTGATGTTCAGGAAAGATTATATCATCAAAACCTTCTCACTGCTGTGTCCATGGGCTCAAACTTCTGTCATTGAAATTTTTTGTAACACTTTCATTTAAAAATAGAAGCGCTGATAATTTTCTGGTACTGATAGGGTGCCTACGATAAAGCCCACTTCTTACAAATGTGCGCCATATGCGTTAGTTATTTTGCTTCTATAAATAAATCTTAGTTTCATATTTTTGTTGTTTTACTTTCTCATTCATTCCAGGATTATTTACCTTTTTCGCTCCCCATTGATAGAGCAGCCTGTTCGGATTTAAAGTTAACCTTCAACTTGACTGAGATTTTTTAGTCAAACCAATGGCGTCCATGCCATAATCTTTGCACGAGGAAACGGACGCTAAACCGTTATTAATACTAATCAGTTTTCATCCAAGTACTAACTTAGCCCGACGTTGTATAATCTATTTCTTGATAAGTATCTGATACAATTAGATATGCTGACTGATTCGTCATTCATTGATAATGATGAGTGCAATTCTACAAGTATTTTTTGTAGTTTGAAAAAGCACTTAGGCGGAGCAAGAAATTCTGAAAGAGGTAATTTTTCGTTAACCGTCTAATCTTTTTATTTCCTTGATATTTATTATATAATTAGCCTGCAAATCTTACCACTTAGAGCGTTACTAGAATTTACCAACAATCGTTTTATTAAGTTCTATATCTCTCATTAAATAAGTATTCCAGCGCTTCAACGACACACGTAGGCTTTTCTTCTTAATTCACTAAAACCTATTTTCAAAAATTGAAATATACTTAATGACATCCATATTTACTAAACTCGGCTTTTGATCAACAGATCACTTGAGCCTCTGATTAGAGGCTTCGTGAATGATGATTGCGTTTAACATTGTTTAACATAAACGGCTGCGACTAATTTTAATTACTAATATATATTCATAGTTATAACACTACTTTCTTTTAGCTTAAAAATAATTAAATACAGAAACAATATTAGGCCTACTTGTTAGTCCATGCGGATATAAAAGTTTCTGCTTAGTTAAATACACCAAAATTGTGCAACATGCAACATTGAATGAATAATCAAGGATAAATGCTCGAATTCTAGGTTTCGATAATTGAATAGCCTTGAATGTGGCACAGTGAAGACCTTTAATCTTTAAACTATGCAGAGCCTTTAGACGTTATAACACACGCGGTATTTGCAGGGCCTGTCTTAGCTTCAACCAGAACAGTTCCTGCCCTACTGCACTGTCCTCAGGCCACTCTATGTACGTGCGACGATCCATCTCATATCTGAGACGAGGATTTACGTAGCTGTAGTCCAGAGCTTCCAGCAGGATGATCACGACGTTATCCCGCTCGTCCTGAAACAGTCTGGACTGAGCTAGGGTCAGCTCCACGTGACACCAGTCTGACCTCGTGAAGGAGTTGCTGACCACTAGGACAGTCTTCCTGCTCGACTGGACGCTGCTGACGATGTTGTCCATGATGTCTCTACCAGCCAGCCAGTCCCTGTGGTGCACGCAGAGCTTAAGTCCTTCCTCTACGTTGTTTCCCGATGACTCCAGACGAGGTATTAATTGTTTGATGATCCAGGCAGCATCGGCTTGACTGTAGGCTACGAATGCGTCGTATGGGAGATCCAACGAGGATTCTATCTCAGCCTGCCGCCTTCTGTGAGACTAAATGCAAGAAGAAAGTATATGCGATGAATATTAGATATGCAGCAGTTAAGGAGAAATCATGTACAGGTATTTGTAATTATTTCATGCGTTGTTTAGTAGTTTTCATTGTATGTGTGACAAGTCTTGTGTTTTCATATGCAAAACTATGAAATAAAATGATATGAAAATAATATTTGAGGAATGCAGAGAAATATGACAAAATGACATTGCTTGACAAAATGTTTTCAAAAAGTCGGCTGTCTGAGATCAAACGTAGAGTTAACTCACTTTCTCCTCTGATGCTACAGATATCAATCACATATAAATACTCATAGATCTACTGTTGTTTGTGGAGCACTGAAAAATAGACAAACCAATAACTACATTTGTCGTAAAAGACCACTAAGTAGGAAATGAGGAGAACAGTTGAAACCACCTCAGAAGCCATAGATTTCCAAAGCTATATGCTACATGTTGCATGGATAAGGCATAGCGTTTTTGACCAGGTGTTAAATGTTTGGAAAGTTAACACAAACTAAGCATGACAAGTAGAGCGTGCGACAAATGAAGCGAATTAAAAGTCTTTCTCTGATAGTGCTTGAAAAGACCTAATCTTTTGAAAACCGAGTGTTGTTTGCACTGATGGTGTGTGCTATGAAAGGTAAGTCTGCTACATATGTAAATCAAACTAATTAATTAAACTAATTAATAAAACTATTCAAACAATCCGTTATGATTGATGGCCATATCAAAGCTTCATTCCTAGAATTAGGCTATGTTCCTAGACATTAAAAACAGCAAACAATTATTTATGTAACTTTAGATAGAAGCTTAATCATTTGCTCCATAGAACTCACCGTTACAATGAACTGCCAGTATCTCACGTGCCAGCGATATCTGTAGAATCCTGACACAATAAAAATCAGCAGACAAAAGATCACTGCCAAAATGAGGACCGAGATGAGCCACCAGTCTGTGGAGTGACTGGAGAAACAGTCCTGAGCGTTGTAGGCCGTCAGGGTTAGTAGATTCTGACCTCTGACAGTTGCTGGAGCTGCGCACTGGTAAGCTTTGATATTGCTTTTATAAGCAATCGTTATATTGGTTTTGTTTAGCCATTGCCGAAACCAAAGCAGACTACAGTCGCAATTGAAGGGATTATCGGATATATCTATATATTCCAATTGAGTCCAGTACTTATTTGGTAGACTTGTTGCATTTATTGCTGATATACTGTTACGGGATATTATTAAAGTTGTTAATTTCGTCAGCGGTTCGAAATAACTTTTACTTAAATTGCTGATGTAATTATTTTCGATATTTAGATGCGTAATATTAACTGTATCGGTTAGATTCAAATACTCCAAAGCTCCCAGTTTCGTATCCTTTAGTACTAACCTCTTTAAACTGTTCAGATGTTTTAAAGCACTGCCATATCTTACGCCCGATGAGCTAATATCAAGATCATTCAAGTGGGGATTAAAAGCGAATGGATTTCTTACATAATAGTCTTCGCCTGTTTGTGATAAATCTAATTTCCGCAAAGACTTGGATATAAATGCCTTCTCATCAACAATCTTGATAGAATTTGATGCAAGTATTACAGTTTCGACTTCCGGAAATGATGCAAAGGCTTCTGCTTGAATATTTGTAATATGATTTTGTTTCAAGGATAGTCGAAGCAAATTGCTTAATGGGACAATTTGAGGTAATATTAAATCTATACTATTTCCACTTAAATCCAAATAACTCAATTTAGGTAAACTTGATTTATTGTTGCTGTCTACAAATGACGGAAAAGTTGAAATAGAATTTAAAGAGAGATCTAGCTTTTGAAGTTTTGGAAGATATCCATAAATTTCCGGGTTAAAACTGAAAACAGTAGTATTTTGAAGTCTTAGTGCATTCAGACTTTTCATTGCTGAAAAACTTCCGTTTCTAAATGGTCTTAGACGATTATGTGAAATATCAAGATAAATCAGATTCTTTAAACTGCCAAAAATTCCATCAGGGAGTTCTTTCAGATTACAATCAATCAAGTACAACAGCGTCAAGTTAGTCACGTGTGCAAACTGATCGCGCTTCAAAACTCGCAAGTTGTTTCTACTTAACTGCAAATGTCGCAGCTGTGGAAAGAATGTTAAGTCGAATTCTCTAATTCCTGTGTGATCGAGATATAGATGAGCGAGCATTGGAATGCTGGAGAACTCTGAAATGTTTGCAACATCTTTGGCACTATAGATAGGAGAATCCGATAAATCCAATACACTCAGCTTATTTGAGCCATTAAAGATTTTACTATTTATGCTAATCAATGGTAAAGAATTTAAACCGAGCATGATTAGAGATTTCAGAAAATTAAAAGTTCCATTTTTGATGTCACTCAATGAATTTCCACCTAGTTGTAATATCTTCAATTGCAAAAGATCTCGAAAAGCAAGTACATGCACAAAGTTGATCTTATTTCCATCAAGCTGTAGTGTTTTCAACGAATTTAATTCTCTAAAATCGTCCTGATTAATCCTGGTGATATCGTTGTTCCTAAGATCTATAACACTAACATTCTTTGGTATATCAACAGGCACTTCACTAAGACCAACTCTGTTACAGTTGACGACATAATCACTCTTTCTCATATAACATGAGCAGAATTCTGGACATCCACTTCTCCCAAGTTGAGCAGTGGACTCATCTGCAATCACTGAGTTAACTCCTCGAGTCTGATATCCGTCTACACAAAGAACCTCATGCAGAATTGATGTCAAACTAACAACGATTATTACGTCAGCGCGCATTATTCTTGTAATATGTTTTATGATAAAGTTTTGAATTAGCTGTGAGCATTGCAAGAAAAATTATACATCAATGTTTTACAAATTAACTCTAGAACTGAAATTTCTATTCGGTCAACAGTAAAATGTGGAATTGATTCTACATGTACATAGCGTAGGACAACATTAACTTAAAGCTAGTTCAGTATTGTTTAATTCCAAGTTTAACCATGAAGGGGTATCGTGTTTGTTCAGTGTTCCTAATAAAGCAAATGCACGTACATGTACTACCATTACCAATATCTCAAATTCAGGTTAGCATGCTAGGTTTCAAGTGACGCTAATACGGAAATAATCCAACTTCACTGGCCCCACAAGGACACGGAGCGAAAGGCCTCACCCAACAATTTACCTATTGACTATGCATGCCTGTATCTTCGTTCTCTGTGAGTTATCCAAGTCCAATTCTGATTCGAATTTCCATAAGATAGATTATTTATTGTGGTAGTTAAAGACAAAATCAGTAAATCTTAAATCACAAGCAAGTAACAGAGGCCTATCCATTCAAACATCAATGCGCCAATTATTTCTTTAACTTGAGTTGTTGAAGAGTTTTTTCTACGGCGCCTGCTATAGCATTATTAAAAGATAAAAAGCTGGTAAAACTAATGTTAACAACAGCTTCCTCACTCGAAAGCGATGTCAGTGACGGGCGAGCCTAGGATTTGAACCCCGCACATACTGATCCGCGATCGAATATCTTAACCGACATCGCCGCTAGGTCCAGCCACAGATAAGGATATAATTACATACAATCTATGTGATATGGTATATTACAATTAAAATATAACCTTACATCAGCTAAATTATTGTTAAATGTAACTATTATATTTATAATTGTAGTTTATGCATCATAATTAATTTTATCAAATAATTTATTTATTTAAAAAAGGGAGATTAAAGAAAACGCGTACTAAAGTGAAATGATCAACTATGTTGATAATTACTACTTTTAGTACCACACGTCTAAACCGTTACGCAATGTCAACTCTCAGATCTTCATGTCTGGGATTCGAACCCACGAGGGTTCAATACATCTCATGATCTGCCATTATGAACTTGAAATCTCAGATTCAATGACGCGCTGGTGTCTTACTAAGCACGCACAGTCAATTAAAGCAGTCACTAAATAGAATAACAATAGGACTTTTCGTTATTTTTATTGATGAAATTTGACATTAATTTCACTACTGAATAACTAAATTCAATTTCATTGACCACCAGTACATTTTTACGATTTGAACGTGTTAAGCTGCAAATTAATAGGCACTATTAACAGCAGCGCTTCTGTATTACTAAGCAGCTTTACGGAACATTTAAACACTAAGTTACATTAGTAATCATTAGCTACAGTTGAGGCTTGTTTGCTACCGTTCAGCTAGAAACTTCCTATCAGCTACTGCAGCTGCTCTAGACCAGTAAAATTCTTTGTAAACTGTGCTGGGATGTTTACATTTTAACTAGTCAGATTCATTAAAATAACTTATAAACCTCCTACGAGAATTAGAAATCGATAGCAAGGGGAATGAGTATCGTTACAAATTTATGCGGGGGTCCAGAAGCTACGATGCGATGTGAAAGCGAGTAGATTAATTTTTTGCAAAATAAAAATATGAGTGAGGCAAGAATGTATGATTTCATCGAATTTTTTTAACCTATATAGATAAAATGTATTAAGAATATCAGCGAAATCAAGAATTTAATAAGGGATATGCTTGTGTCTGGAGTCAGCCACTGGCGATGTTGGTAAGATATTCGACCACGGATCAGTAAGTGAGGGGTTCAAATCCTGGGCTCTCTCGTCACTGACATCGTTTTCGAGTGAGAAAACTGATGTTAACATTATCTTAATTTAACTTGCTTTTCATTACCTTTCTGCTCGTAGGTTTTCTCTAGATACAAAAAAGACCTATTCAATGTTATATCGATCCAACAATCAGAAAATATCACACGTTTAAATATATCTAAACTTTATATTTGTAAAGAAGCTGATAAACCTAAGGTCAACGCCAGTTTCCTCACTCGAAAGCGATGTCAGTGACGGGCGAGCCCAGAATTTGAACCCCGCACATACTGATCCGCGGTCGAGTATCTTACCGACTTCGCCACTGGCTCCAGCCAGTTTAAATAAATCTAAACTTTATATTGCACTTTTAATAAATCTTAAATCTATGTTACAGTTTAAATAGATCTAAGCTATGTATTAAAGTTTAAATATATATATATATATATATATATATATATATATATATATATATATATATATATATAAACTTTATATTACAGTTTATATATATATAAACTTTATATTACAGTTTTTATATATATAAACTTTATATTACAGGTTAAAAATATTTAAACTTTATATTTTAAATAAATCTAAAATTTATATTCAATTTTAAATCTACTTAAACTTTATATTACAGATTTAATGGAATAATATGTATATTGGTGTTATCGAAAGTTTCTCAGTCAGGCTTCATATTTCTTTAGTTGTCAAATTAAATCACATTATTACAATCTCGTCATTTATTTAGAACTGTTAGTAATTTATATATATAGTATTATTAATATACATGCATATGTGCATGTGTTTGTCCGAACCACAACCCAAATACAGTATATCCTGTTTAGGCTTACTAACTCTTGTAAACTGATGATTCATCATAATCGAGCAGTGGTTTATAACATCAGGACAATTTCTATACACTCTGACTTCTGTCGCGCTCCTCATGAACACACCATCGACGAATCAGCAGATTTCATCACGAGAGAGAACACTACTAACCCTTAATAGTGCTTTCAATTTTAGACAAGTGCGGCCACTTAATTTGTTTTTCAATGGATTCATCAATTTTTTCTTATCGTCACTATCAATAATCCGACTATACGTATATATTCAATTCAGCACAACTTACTTATAGAGTTATGAAAACGTACCTGAGGTTCAGTTTACAAAGTGGCTGTTGTTCGTTTGCATGACCTTTTGAGTGTGATTGATTCGGAAGCAATTCTATGGTATATGATATACGTAACATTCTTCTAACAATACATCAGTGATAAATCAACTGTCTTTTAGTTGCATGGTAACTTTTCCAACATTCACTTCCATAGAACAGATAACAACAACAACAGCTCCTACTACAGAATTTGAGTGCTATTGTCGTCCATGACAACACTGAGCACTATGGTATCAAATCCAATCCGATGAGTGGAGTGTGGGTCTAAAAGCGGTGCAAGCCAAAATCCGTGAAGTCAGTCCGAGGAAGAGTACTACTGGAATGGAGGTTTACGTGTTGGTCTCAGTTCCTGTGCAATGGTTAAACAGGAGAGGTCAAAGAGAAAAGCCTTCAACAGTCTATGAAACTGCTCATATGAAAGGAAAGGTTCATCTACAGAAGATGAGGTGATGCGTAAATTGGAAGGAAGAGAAACCCAGATCTGAGGAGCGGTGTGCTGGAAGGAGCGCTTGGAGAGCTTACTGCGAGAAGCAATGCTAGGTCGCTCTAGAGTATTAAGATAGAAGACCCAGTAAATGACTGCATAGAGGAAGGCTGTCTCACTTGTATTAAGTGGGACATGAAATCTTTGCACGGGGTAGTGAAAGTTTTGTTTGCCAGAGAAGCTGCCTTGTAAATAAAGTGTTATCTAAATTTGAGTCAGTGCAGAGACTTCAGGATTACGAACTAAACTTATCTTTCTCTGAAGTAGTTGCACTGCGAGAGGAATATCAATAAAGAAGTTGTCATTTGTTATGGCGTATCCTTTACTGAGATGAGCAGTCAGGTCGTTTGCCACTCTGACGCCCGAATTGGTTTCTCTTGTCCTTGCCTCTGGAGCATCAGTATCGACTTGAAGACCGAAAAACAGTTGAACTAGTGCAAAAGCTGCAGAAAGATGTCGCCAAATCGCAAATTACAAAAGAGGAATTATTATACTTTGGAATTCACTCAACAAGCGATAATTGAAGACAGATAACGAAGTTCAAATCAATAAACGGACAGCCAGATTATAAGAAACTAACAAACCAAAGTGTAATCGTATAATGAAAAACCTAAAAAAATGATATATTAAAAAAGAACAAAATGATCTAATTCATATCTACAGCACTAGCTATATTAATTTAATACACAATAGATATATTATACAATAAAATCAGTCCACCGATGACCAAAGGGGGGTCCATCGTGGACCCCACGCGTTTGGATATCTCCTTTACTTTATATGAGAAATGTTCAATTAATATCGAAATATGGTTTTGTTGGCATTATCTATAAGAACAACTAGACATTTTTTGGAAATTTTATTCGCTTGTTAAAAAGTTTTAGAAGAAAAATCGGATGGGGGGGTCCGCTATGGATCCCCCGTTGGCCGTTGGAGGGTTAAATTCGAGAGATAAATATACTGAATGACTAAAATACGTTACGATTTGAACCTCGACACATCCTGAAATGATGGTTGTTGATGGCTGTTTCTGTCACGGAACGGGAATCCGAGGCATAAATTTCACTTCGAAATAAAATTAACAACTAGAATTTAGAATATTACGTGAACTGGACCAACTTTAGTTGTAAGGGTTTTGCAATGCTGAATTATTGGCTCTCTACTAATGGATAGATAAGATATTTCACAGTTGTATTAATAAACTACACAAAAGCACTATCAATATTAGCATTTGCAACGATAGCAATGTATAAACTTAAAAACCTTCGTGCGAATATAAAAATTTGTTAATTAAATAACAAAAAATAGAGTGCGAGAAAAGAGTAATGAAGTAAAGCAAAACAGAATAAAAAATAGGTAGCAAATGGAGCTAAGATTAAATGGAGTAGTAAGTCTATAGTTGTCAGGTTTTAGTCCATGTAGACAAATGTCTCATACACAGTTCAGGCTCGCAATGACATCAAGCACCGTTCATATACAGAGTAGCAAAAGAAGAAGTAAAACGGTAATTATGCATTCATATTTATACTGAAAATAATATAAACGAGAACTATAGAAATATTTATCCTGAAATAGATATCAACGAGAACTGCTGAGGTACAGATACGTCTGATTAAATAAACTTGATGGGCCTCCTATATCCTTCCAGTAAAATAGGGAAAAAAGCTGGTAAAGCTAATGTTAACGTCAGTTTCCTCACTCGAAAGCGATGTCAGTGACGGGTGAGCCCAGGAATAAAAAAAAATTAAAACAGAAACAGAATTAAAAGTGTTTTTCCGAACTCGACCAGGAAATAACTTTACTGGTCACAAAAAGTAGCTAAATAATTAGTACACCCTTAACAACCTGATAGGCTACCGGTGGTTATCACAGCTCACCAGTACCGTTAAACGTAGGTATGTTAAACTATCTTTTAAAGGTACTTTCTAGTGCCTCAGGTAACCCTTTCCAACACGAGGAAGTCCTTACCCCTTTACACGAGCACTCTATGAAACTTTAAATACTCAAACACATTATTACACAGTCAACCTCTCTGGCTCGAAGTTTACACACTGTATCCCAATTTAAATTTAAATATCTTACAATACCTGTTCCTCAGCAATCCTAAGCATATGGCTTGCCACCTCTGGAGTCTAGGGGATAACTGTAGATTTTAACACGACCATAACATAATAGATCTATACTGAAAAATGCTTAAGTTGAACTTAAATAAAAATCCGTTTACGTACTTAGTTATTGCCTATATAAATATTGCATTGCAGAATATTATAGTTCAAATAGTATATGTCATCCCATCAACGACTCCAGAGGGCAAGTAAAGGGTAAAGTAAACATCAGCAGAAGGGGCTAGATGATCACTTATATGGACCGAATTATTTGCATCATCGCGGGCTCTTGTTTGGAATCACTTTTTATTCTTTGAAGTTTTACTAAATTTTATTAGTTTCTTAGGAATATGTTTAGCGTTAGGGTAAAGAGTAGGGGTTAGGGATAGGGATAATTTATAAAGTTGCATTAAAATTATAAATTCCTTCGATGATGTAAACAAGAGCCCGCGACGATGCAAATAATTCTGTCCCAATAAGTGACCATTTAACCGCAAGTAACATCAACTAACTTAGAATTAGACCCCAAGGCAAAATGAAATATAAATATTAGGCAATATCGAAAAATGATTGCTACAGCTAACTCCACTAACTGAATAATTTCGATATCTTCAAAATTCACTCAGGCGTATCTGGCCAGTCTCAAAGTACACGGCCAAGTATCGTCATAGCAACACCTAACTTTCTGACAGTTTCATTAACTTCTATATTTAATCGTTCATAATTAGAAAATTTAGTTCATTCGAAATATAAGTTTAGCATCCTGGATTGAATTAAATAGTATTAGCCACATCATATTGTGGATTATTGTGAGCAAAACGCCTCATCCAAATTCTAATTTTTTCAATCCTACCCCGAAACGTATCTACAAATAATTCTCTTAAGTTATATTTTTTTAAACAATTGGTTAAATAATAACTTATAGAAATAACTGATTTTATGATCTGAAAAACGGTAACAATATATATTAGAACGAGTAACTGTTTAACGTTACTTAAAAGATCTGATACATTAAAATTATTTGAATCGCATTCTGAAGAGTTAAAATGGATCGCATTGGATTTAAATTTGTCCAGACGGCATTCCATTCCATTTTCAACTTTGCTAGCGCAAGTTTGAGCTTTGCTAAAATAGGTGATTACAAGAAATTGGCAACTTGCTTGATTTTGATACACGCCATCCGAATTCAATTCTTTTACGATGTATTCACCGTTGTGCTTTCCCTCAGCGTTACTTATCAATAGACTGGAATAATTTAGATAGAAATATATTTGATAGGAAGAATTTTGTTCCAAATTATCTTCTATTGGTACAAAATCGGCATTATTCATATTTAAGGCACGAAACTCCCAGGTAGCGGCAGAAGTTTTAATGGAGCAGTATAAAGCCATGGTTTCACCAATGGCGACGTATTTTATAGGTAAGTATTCTTCTCCGACGAAATTAAGAGCAGTAGGGACGATATTGAAGAGAAATAGAATTAGTACAAATATATTGTTGACACTTTTGTTCCTTCCCTGAAACACAACAATCAAACTTTAAATTAGAATATAAACAATAAAATGTTAATTTAATCCAAATAAATGTTCCCATTATTTAATTCAAATGATACGATTTCAAGCTTAGTATTTACTGTAGCTGTGAATATCAACAATGTTAAGTTAAAAGTAAGAACTTCTAAACCTATTAATTATCTAACAGTATTGGTCTGAATGTAGGCCTAGGTTATAATTGCACCGATTAGTCGATTGCAAATAGCAATATCTAGTTCGCCGATACATTGTCTAATTTTATCCCACGAATTTATGAAACGTTATTAAGAATGGACTAAAAAACCTTATGTAGGCCTACTACGATTGTGTATAAACCGAATGAGTTTAAATGAGTTTAATTTTCATATTGAATTCTATATTCCCTGGTATAGGCCTACTGGCAGGTCAAAGTTAGCATTTTTTTATATAACAGCTAAATATGTTCGAGTGTAAAGATAGCAATAAAATAAATACGGTGTTTTTGTAATGAAAATTATTTGAAATTTTTAATAATATCATCTTATAAAGCCTAGATATTCATTTTGACATCTCTTCTCAAATATATATCTAACAACTTCACTCGCAAATATAAAAAGAAATGGACATGGACACAGCTTTGAATCTGACTGACACTACAGCATAAAAGTAGACCTACTGGTCCTGAAATTTGAAACTTATGTACTTAATTACTATTATTACATGTACTATTATTATTATTATTATTGTATTTTATTTTTAATTATTATTATTATTATTATTATGTAATTATTCCGGGTGCAAAGAACCGGGAGTTTTATTAAACATATGGAGCAATATGTGCTAACTTAGCGACCTGCTACTCGAGGTCATCTAGAGGCTTGAATGAATTGCAGAAGCAGACTGCATTAAATCTTTTCTAAGTCATAAAAATCTATTCCAAAGAAAAGAGGTCTCTCGCTTATCGCCGGTTTGCTCTGCAATTAGTCTGCCTATGCCATTTGTGAAGAAAACCCCATCGGGATTCATAGGGCACATGGTTTCAATTGCTACGGGAACAATTTCATATCCTAAAGTCAGATTATGGTATATGTCAACTTTTCTAGAGGCGGCTAGTTCAGCAGCTCCACCGGCAGTGACTGAATTGTTTGTCAAGTATAATTTTTATAAAATAATAAAATGAATGATGTAATGTCCCTTACGAAAAATTAATCTCCCCTCTAAGGCATTATAGTTATACCTCCATCTGACGTTGACAAAGTAGACGGGTTTCTTATAGGAATGGATGCTCACTCATGACTATATTTAATATTGAGTATTGAATATTTATATTATTACTGTTGCTTTCATTCATGCTACTGCTACTACTGTTAAAGCTAACTCTCTAAATTAGGCCTGCAGAAGTCGCAAATGTCGTCTAAGTTTATCTAGATCTCTGTGTATATCATAACTTTATGCTGCATAACAGTAGCAGTCATAATATTAATAAATTGTGTAATAAAATTCTGAATAAATGATTCAATAAAATGCAAATAAAATAAAAATGTTAAATAAATTTCAAATAAAGGAGTTAGAATAAAAGAAATGAAGAAACGCTTGTTATGAGTTCACAAAGTAAGAAAAATATCCGCATTCTAAAGATTTTTATTGTCGAATAAAACAATCAATTATATTTGTAATATTTTACATGCAAAAATCTGTTGCAGAACGAAAATCTAGTTAGATAATTTTTGTTTTGTTTTGCTACCGTTATCAATAAATAAGGTTTCTTTTATATAACACGGTAACTATGATGGTATCATATTAAACAATGAGCATGTGTCAAACAAGTAGTTAAACTAAATTAAAATTGTTACTATTTTATTACATAAGTGGCAGTTAAATTAAATCATTTTTGACCAAAATAAAGCTTAAGCTAAACTATTGTTAACTAACCGGAAAAGTTCTACTTAACCTTTTAATTATATAAAATTTACACAATTGCAGTATAGTATTAAAATATAACATTAATAAAATGATAAAATGATTGTTTCATGCCTATAATTTCTACAATTAAATGTAAATTTTCACTGTCCATATGTCTGAATATTAAAATCGCTACTGCCAAAAGCATCGCCAGTCGAGATCGTGTCTATAGTTTGTTGGTTAAATATTGAACATTTCTGAACAGTTCAGAATTTTCTGGCTCTGACACTAGACAGAGTCATTTTTGGTCGAATTTCGACGCCCTCTCGTAATGATAATTCGTTTGAGACGGGGGGGAGGGGGTAGGCTAGTTTTTGTTAGATCGAACCCCAAAAGTTCCCTTCCATCCGTCGGTCGATTTTCAGCATGATTACGGATTGAAGTAGGACTTACCATCATATGATTGCGGTAATTAATTGACGACTTGCTTCTTTCTGTAAATGTTTTCCTGTATTCTTCTTTAGTGTCATCGTAATACAGCCGTAAAATGTAACTGATCATTTTCGTATTATTATTTTAGAATAATTTGCTAAATGCATGTCATAAACACTTTCTGAAAAGAGTGCATAAAAATTCTTTAATATATTTATTTTTCTAACAAAGAGAGTTTTAACAAAGCAATGTGATCATCGGATGCGTGGAGCACCAGTGGAAATTATTATGACGAAACAAAAATTACTCAAATGATGTATGATTATGTGTATTTTTATTGGTCTTCTACGCATCCTAGAATCCGCGATTTGTTACCGCAAAATTATAAATAAAGCAATGCTATAGGATGCCATTCAAAATCATCTAAATCGCTGATCTTAGTTAAAGTTAACTAATTACTAGTCAAACTTTTATTTTAACCAAAAGGTATTTAAACTAAACAAGGCAGTCTACTCGTATCTGCTTCACTATTGCCCTTTAATTAAAACATAAAGTAGGCTAATTTATGTAAATTAGTAAACTCGCATAGAATGAAAATTTTGTATAGTCCTCTCTCTCTCTCTCTCTCTCTTCTCTCTCTCTCTTTCTCTCTCTGTCTCTCTCTCTTAGTGCACTGCTTAACCGCAGGTCCATGATATATAAGACCTTTAACGTATCCAATCTTCTATGTCTTCGTTTTTCCTTTTCATGACCACATAGGAGTGGATCTTTAAATCTTCTAACATTAATAATCACGGACTGTCTCTGCTTTTTCATTTCCATTCTGCCTTCTATGACCTTTATTAAACTACCCCCCTCCACTGAATGCGTCGTATCCTACTATGCTTCCCATTTCCCATTGAATTAATCAACTGTTTATCTCTACCAACTCTCTCCATGACTTCTTCATTAGTAACTCTTTTGATTCAGCTAGTCTTTCGCATCCTTCTCCATAACCACATTTTCAACACTGTATATTTCCTAAATTTTCCTTTCTTAAGGTCTACGTTTCACATCAATATACTATCGTGGTCCCTACCAAGGTTTTCACTATCTGTATCTCTGTATTGTCTTAATAATTTTAGTTAGGAGTTCATTCCTCTTACCGTAGGCCACTTTCCTTTGTGCAATCCTACTATGAATTTTGTTTGCACATTCTCAATTTTAGGTAGTAGTTAACCCAAATATTGGAAACTTATTAATTCTTCTATTTTACAATATTTACAATTTAATTGTACTATTGAAAATTTGTTCTATAATTATCATTCACATTGTTAGTAACATTTCTAGATAGCTATATTAACTTAATAGATTTTTGAAATTATGACAGCAAACATTCTGTACCATTCACATTTAGGAAATTTATATCATTATCGAAGAAGCCTCCTACTTGTTAAGAAGTACTTTGCTCAAGAGTTTTCTAAAGTCAGCCTAGGGCTAGTCTGAGATAGGAAGTTTTAAGTGCTTAGGCGATAAGTATTGATTTAATTCAAGAAGTTGTTCATTGAGGCAACTCAAATAATCGATTTATCGATTGGTTCTTACGTAGTCTACGTCAAGAAAGAGGTATATGAACTTTATTCACCATAAATTAATGGCACTATGACACATACAATACAACTCAAAACAAAGTAGTTAAGTATTCATATCATTGAGAGATTAAACGATCCTAAACAGGTCCTAAATTACGATCTAAAATAATAGTAATATAGGTTAATATTAGGACATCATTCCTTTAAATATATCCAATATTGTTGTTGGGAGATGCGAGGTAGCTTTCCAATGCTTTCATCTCTTGATGCTATTTCAGTCGTTTGGATTTGAATCGATAGCATCTTCTAGTTGAATTGATTGTTGTGATAACATTATCTACCCGGTCTCTTTTACTTTACTCTCAAGGGAATCTGTCAATTATATTTTGGTTTGACGTAAATTTCTGCTTGGACCTACATGTAGAGATGTAATTGTGTCGTTTCAGATATTAATTTGTTTAGTGCTTAGTATTATTAGTTAATTCTTTTGGTTTATTCTATATTTTAGTTTCCATATTATAATTTATATATTACTATTTATTTTATAGTTTTTATATTAGTTTTTATTGCTTTATTGGTTAGTTTTAGTTTTTTTGTTAGCTTTAGTTGTTAGTAGTTAGGCTGTTGTGATAATATATAAAAGGTTCTTCATGCTTCTGGTTCTGCTGGTGATTGGAGTAGCGCTCGCTTTATATACATGTGTCTTAGCTTTGGTGCAGTTGGGGTTCACTTCTGCTAAAACACTTTTCATGGGGGGCTGATAACTGTTGGGGACGTCCCTGACATCATCCCTGGATGAGGAAGCGGACGTTAAATCTTTATTATTTATTATTATAACAAGTTAATATGCCAAGTCTACGTTTTCTGATTTTCATGGTAAGTTCATGCTTAATTGTGTATTAATAGAACTGCATTCAGATAATATTAAAAGTTACTTAAATTGACCGAGTAACTTTCCATTCGTAGTGAGTATTAGAATTACTTAAGAATTGCACCACAATACTTTCACTGCTTCAAAATATGGAAGCCATAACTTTACATGCAGACGCAATCTTGTTAAATTTGACTGGTGTCGATGAGGTGACGTGCTTTCAATCCTTACTCTGCAGTTTTCCCCCGGATCAAATTAGATAGGTCAAGTCTCATCCATGGTAACATATTTGCGAAGAAACTGCCTGGTCTGCTCTGGACAGATCGAGTTGTTGCTATTCGGACTTGTTTGATTTCAGTCGTCAATATTAGTGGAACCCTTCTAGCACACAGCTTGATATAGCACAAAACGTCAGTAACAATATGATGGTTGTGCCATATGACAACTTAAGACTATCAACTAATCAACTACGTATCTGACGCTTAATGGTCGATCTGTTTTGTATCGTATCCTGGACACGTTGAATATTTTTCTGCGGTACAGGTCTGGACAGGGCGTCCTGAAAGGTACTCGTCTTCGATCGACTGCCTATCTCGTTTGAAATCAGCTGACCATCGATAGATTTTTTCCTGAGACGTGGAATTATCCCATAAAAGTCCCTTCATGGCCATTGCAATCTCACTTTGGATCAAACCCTTCAAATATAAATAATAAATAACGGCACGCTTTGCGCTTTATCAAATGTTTACAGATATGGCTGAGCAGACATTTTTACAATGGTTGCCTAGCAACCACAGTGACTTCACTCACGCGAGTATTCTTTAAAAACTTCTCGCAAGAAGTATGCTTGTCAGCAGAAATAATTTTTTGTGGAGGACAACTATTCTTATGTTCTTCTACTTATTGATCAACCATCGTATTATGCGTCTTCAGAGGACAATTAGTAAAAGTCTTTAAAAAGTCTCACAATCAAATACACAAGATTATCTTAGAATAAGGACTTCTGATGTAAAGCTAAACTAATACTTGCGAATAGGTATAAATGTATAATGTCTGTTGAACGAATAACTTCAGTAGCGCGTATAGCCTATTATTCATGAGAAATTATAATATTTGTTATCTTTAAATAATTAATTAATTATTTAAAGATAATCAATATTATAATTTCTTAATATGAATTTATTTATAATTAATTATTAATAAATTAATGCTTTTAAATTAATGCTCGGTCAATAAAATAATAATTAATTATTATTAATTAATTATTTGCAATTTATATTAATTAATTTACTACGAAAAATGATACAATAGCGTCAAGGGTGAAATATGTCTTCAAGACTGATATAAAAAAGACTAGACTAGAGTAACTGTATTGAACAAAAAATAAATATTAAAATTCGTCAGCTGAGAATGTGAACTAGGTTCATGTATGATTTTATTTTCGTTAGTAAGGCATATTAATGCGAAGAGCGTATTGATTGGTAAATTAGGTCACCACTCTAATGGTTGATGCTAAGTCACTAACACATCGTTAGTCTAAATCGTCTTAGCATCCATTCTATCAAAGAGTATTTCGTTAATTGAAATGTTGTTTGCATTGATTTTTTATTTCTTGAAAGTTTGCTGTCCACTTGCATGATAAAGCATTTTGATTTTTCAAAACAAAATGCTTTATCAAATAAACAATAGTATCATAGAAACCTTCTCTCTGCTGGGTCCATGGGTTCAAACTTCATTTATTCAAATTTTTTCTAACACTTTCATTTTAAAGTAGAAGCGCCGTTAATTTTTATGGTACTGCCAGGGGGCAATGATAAAGCCCACCTCTTGCAGCACTTACAATCTTGCGCAGTTTGCTTTAATTATTTTGCTCCTATTTCTAAGACTTACTGTAATTTCTCTTTTTGTTGTTTTATTTTCTATTTCAGTCTGGAATTATTACTCTTTATCGCTGCCTTGTGATAGCGTAAAGTGCAGACTGTTCGGATGTAAAATTAATCTTCCAATACTCTGGGATTTTTATTCAAATCTACTCGTATCAATTTTCTAATTTTGTGGCGCATCCAATTATTAACTGAACCCGATGTTGCTAAATGTAGCTAAACAAACGTCCCTGATACGGAAAGCAGAGTGTGATTATTCAATGATACGTTAGACTACATGTCCTTGAAGAGACGCTGATGTACATATAATGCTGACTATACCACTTTCGAATCACATAGAAAATCTACTTGTATAATTTGACCTCTCTATACATTGAATTATTCACGGGCCTAAGGAATAATTAACAATGCTACAAATAATAATGTTACAAATATGTTCCTAACAAATAATGTTACAAATAATGTTATAAATAGTGTTACAAATAATGTTACAAATAATGTTACAAATAATGTTACAAATAATGTTACAAATAATGTTACAAATAATGTTACAAATAATGTTACAAATAATGTTACAAATAATGTTACAAATAATGTTACAAGTAATGTTCCTAACAGTCCAACTTCGGTCACTATAGAAAAAGTCAACAAGCAAAATAGAAAAGAAGATTTTTTAACCGGTGCAATTTCTCCAAAATTCAGAAATTAGTCCAGACAATATATATAGGCAACCAAAATGGACAAAACTTCAAATGAACTTCAAGAACTTTGTGAACTTTTGTTTGAGTAGCTTGATAGTACATGTATAGTCTTTTCGTAGTAAGTATCTGATACAATTAAATTTGCTGTCTGATTCGGGATTCATTGCTAATGATGCTTGCAAATTGCAACATGTTTCATGTAGAAGAAGTTTTACATGGGTAAATTATAGCTTGACAAGAGCCTTCAGGTGATGCAACAAATTCGTAATAAGATAATTGATCTTTAACACTCTATTTTGTATATTTCCTTGCTTTTTAATAATTATACTGTATATACATATATATATATATATATATATATATATATATATATATATATATATATATATATATATATATAATTATTGTGACAAATTTCTTCATTTGAATCATTACAAGCACTTACCAATAATCGTTTTTACGTTTTATCTTCTTCTTCTTCAGTGCACTTCCAAGTAGCAGGTTCAAGGTTCATATTCATACTCAAAGTCTGTTTTCTCGCTTCATAAGAGCACTCCTTAGATCAACAAATGATAAGTTAATCCTTTCACAAAGTCTAGTCCACACCTTATGTAGCCTATAGCTTGGGAAAAATATGGCTTATGAGGTGGTTTCCCGTTGCCTTCCTCAGTTAGGTGGATTAATTACCATTTAATCCTGGGGAAAATATTTCATGGTGAGGTGAGTCTCCTCTTGCCATCCTCATCTCCTGCCTTTAGTCGCCTCTTATGTACGAATGGCAGATTGTTTGCGGTTGCCCTATTCTGCAGTGGTTCAACCACACCCGAGCACAACATGGGGAAATTTACGTTTTATTTCTTTCGCTAAGTGAAGCATACTCAGAGCTTCAAACAAACAAATAGGTTTTATTTGCAATGGTGATAATAGTATTAGTGTTCAACGACAATTTCCTCATACAGATAATATGGCAAAGCCACATCAGGCCCATTGGTGGAATCACTTTAAAAAGAGTCAGTCAAACCGATTTAAAATATATTCGAAATATATATATATATATATATATATATATATACTTAAGAACACATTTTTTTACCAAACTCGCCTTGAAAGCCCTTGATCAACAGATCACTTATTTAGGAGCTTAATGAATGACCGATTGCGTTTAAAATTGTTTCATATAAACGGTTGCAAAGAATTGTAATTGATTATAATTACATTGGCTATACAGTATGTGGAGATAACTCTACCACCTATTAGCTTAAGAAATCAGCATTTGCAAATAAAAATATTTTTCAATTAGCCAATAGCGACATAAGACTTTATTCTTAGCCAAATATGCTAAAATTATGCAACATTGAATGAATAACCTTGGTTATATGCTAGAATTCTAGGTCACGATAATTATAATTGAAGGGCCTTGTATGTGGCACAGTGAAGACCTTTAACTTTTGAACCCGAGCCTTTAGACTCTACAATACACGAAGTCTTTGTGGAATCTTTAGATGTTACACTACACGAAGTCTTTGTAGAGTCTTTAGATGCTACACTACACGAAGTCTTGTAGAGTCTTTAGATGCTACACTACTCGAAGTCTTTGTAGAGTCTTTAGACGCTACACTACACGGGGTCTTTGCAGGGCCTGTCTTAGCTTCAACCAGAACAGTTCCTGCCCTACAGCACTATCCTCAGGCCACTCTATGTACGTGCGACGATCCATCTCATATCTGAGGCGAGGATTGACGTAGCTGTAATCCAGCGCTTCCAGCAGGATCAGTACGACGTTATCTCTCTCGTCCTGAAACAGTCTGGACTGAGCTAGGGTCAGCTCCACGTGACACCAGTCTGACCTCGTGAAGGAGTTGCTGACCACTAGGACAGTCTTCCTGCTCGACTGGACGCTGCTGACGATGTTGTCCATGATGTCTCGACCAGCCAGCCAGTCCCTGTGGTGCACGCAGAGCTCCAGTACTTCCTCGCCGTTGTGACCAGGTGACTCCAGACGAGGCATCAGTTGATTGATTACCCAGTTAACGTCTTCTTGACTGAAGGCTACGAATGCGTCGTATGGAAGATCCAACGAGGATTCTATCTCAGCCTGCCGTCTACTGTGAGACTGTGTAAATAATTAAATTATTAAGTTATGTCGTGGCTGAGAATAAATATAGGCTAGTAGTCTTAAATATGGTAATTTTATTAGCAAGTGTAACAAGTAACAAGTCTTGTAGTTCATATGCGAACAATATGAGATTTGATGGAGTGAAATATATACCTAATGAAAGTATTTAAATAAAGATTAATTGACTGCATGTTATAGATATGGTAGCTAGCTAAAATTCCCTTCTCAGTGTCTGCTTCAAGTGTTCTCTGGCATGGCCATGGTAGACTACATTTCATACTCAAGGTTTCCCATGCTGTGTCTGAGAGGCTGAAGAAAAGACTAAGCATTTACTGCGTGTGTCGTAAGAGACAACTAAGCAAGTATATAGGCAGACAATCGGAAACGGCCTCAGAAACCATATTTTTCCCAAGCTATGCGCTACATTAAGTATGGATAAGGTTTGGTTTTTGTATAGGGACTGTTGATGTTTTGATTATGTATTCTAAATGCGAAAATAGACCCGGACTATGCAAAGTACGGTGTGTGTGGGTCTCATGAAACAAATTAAAAAATTTAGTCCAGTCAGTACTTTAAATGACCTACTCATTACAGAACCGAGTGCTGCAAAATTTGAGCGACTACATGCTGTTGAAAGTTTATTCTTAAAACCTCGCTAACTGTAAGCTCAAAATGAAGTGATTGGTTATCGTCATCTACATGTACGTAGGAAGAAATAAAGTAAATTAATCGACATATATAGAAGTACCCTTGTAATACTGTTATAAGTGCGTAAAGTCTATGTATTAGTCTAAAACTAGAAATACAGTATAAATCAGTTTGTTGCGCTTGGAATAACTATAAACCTTTGGTAGCCAGTATTAAACTAAGTTCTTTTGCATAACAACCAGCAACCATTTCTTCATGTAATTTAAGCTAAAAGCTCAACATCTTTTATTCTCAACTCACCGTTGCAATAAACTTCCAGTATCTCACGTGCCAGCGATATCTGTAGAATCCAGAGACAGTAGAACTCAGAAGACAAAAGATCACTGCCAATATGAGCACCGAGATAAGCCACCAGTCAGTAGAGTGACTGGAGAAGCAGTCCTGAGTGTTGTAAGCTGTCAGGGTCAGTAGGTTCTGACCTCTGACATCTGCCGGAGCTGCGCACTGGTGATTTTTGATATTCCTTGTAAATGCAATAGTTGTGTTGGTTTTCTTTAGCCATTGTCGAAACCAAAGCAGATTACAGTCGCAATTGAAAGGATTATCTGATATATCTATATATTCTAGTTGAGTCCAGTAATAATTTGGTAAGCTTGTTGCGTTTATTACAGTTATACTATTATGGGATAATATTAAAGTTTTTAGCTTTGTTAGTGGCTCGAAAAAACTTCTATCTAAGTCTTTGATATAATTATTCGCAATATTTAAGTGGGAAATATTAAGTGTGTTTGTTAGATTCAAAATACTCAAATCTCCGAGTTTGCTATCCTTTAGAACTAATTTTTCTAAATTGAGCATATTTTTGAATGCACTGCCGTATCTTACCCCCGATGAGCTGATATCAATATCCTTCAGGTGCGGATTAAAAGCGAATGGATTCGTGACTAAATAGCCTTGACCTGTTTTTGATAAATCTAGTTTCTGCAAGGACTTGGATTTAAATGCTCTCTCATCAACATTCCTGAGAGAATTTGATGCAATGACTACAGTTTGGATATTCGGAAATGATGCAAAAGCATCTGCTTGAATATTTGTAATATGATTTAGTGTCAGAAACAGTTGAAGCAAATTGAGCAATGGGTCAATTTGTGTCGGTATGAAATCTATACTATTTCCACTTAAATCTAAGTAACCCAATTTAGGTAAAGTTGATTTATTGTTGCTGTCAACAAATGATGGAAACATTAAAATAGAATTTAAAGAGAGATCTAGCTTTTGAAGGTTTGGAAGATATCCATAAATTTCCCGGTCAAAACTGAAAACCGAAGTATTTTGAAGTCTTAGTGCATTCAGACTTTTCATTGATGAAAAACTTCCGTTTCTAAATGGTCTTAGACGATTATGTGAAATATCAAGATACATCAGATTCTTTAAACTGTCAAAAATTCCATCAGGGAGTTCTTTCAGATTACAATCAATCAAGTACAACAGCCTCAAGTTAGTCACGTGTGCAAACTGATCGCTCCTCAAAACTCGCAAGTTGTTTCTACTTAACTTCAAATGTCGCAGCTGTGGAAAGAATGTTAAGTCGAATTCTTTAATTCCTGTGTGATCGAGATATAGCTTAGCTAACATCGGCAAATGGGAAAAAGCTGAAATATTTGCAAACTCTTCGACGCTATAAATTGGAGTATCCGATAAATCCAGTGTATTTAACTTATTTAAGCCTTTAAAGATTTCCTGATCTATGCTAGACAATAGTGTTGAATCTAAAATCAATTTGGTTAGAGATTTCAGCGAAATTAGAGTTTCAGTTTCGATGTTACTCAATGGATTTCCACTTAATTGTAATTTTTGCAGTTGCAAAAGATCTCGAAAGGCAAGAACATGCACAAAGTTGATCTTATTTCCACCCAGCTCTAGTGATATCAAAGAATTTAATTCTCTAAAATCGTCCTGATTTATCTTGGTGATTTCGTTGTTCCTGAGGTCCAGGTCAGTGACATTCTTTGGTATATCAACAGGCACTTCACTAAGACCAACTCTGTTACAGTTCACTACATAATCGTCCTTTCTCATATAACATGAGCAGGATTCAGGACATCCATATCTTTCACGTTGAGTAGTGGACTCATCTGCATTCGCTGAGTTAATTCCTCGAGTCTGATATCCATTTAATCGAATAACCTCATGGTTAATGGTGATCAAATTAACAAAGTATATAATTACAGACCGCATTTTGTTTGTAAACTCGTATTTTAGTATTACCACTTTTTGATCGGAATAAAAAGAATATATTATATTAATTTTTAGTGATCGACAACAGAAATACAATCTCATACAGAAATCACGCGTATGTCACGCAGCGCAAACTTATGTCTTTAAAGGATAACTTTAACGTTCAATGCGTAAAGTAAATCCAATTCGAGCATCACTAGAGTTTCCCATATGCATAGCATAATCGTTTCATAGTGACGAATAGGCAAATAGCAACAATGTTGTCACAGTGACTGGGAGCGACTGGCATCACCATTAATTTATCTATCCCTAATTATTTCCAGTTGTTTATATTATTTACATATGAGCTAGTGTGCCACAACAGATGCTGGTCTGCTATAATTGAAGCAACCAATCAGCATTGGCTGCCGTTCTAGACCGGTAAAAATTAATATAAACTGTGCAATGATGATTGAATTTAAATCAGTTGATGACTGAAAAATTTCTCTAGCTCTTTCTTCAGTGCACTTCCAAGTGGCAGGTTCAAGGTATATATTCATACTCAAAGTCTGTTTTCTCGCTCCATAAGTGCACTCCTTAGATTAACAAGTTAATCCCTTCACAAAGTCTATACCGTATGCTTACCTTATGTAGCCTATAACTTGAGAAAAATATGGCTTCTGAGGTGGTTTCCCGTTGCCTTCCTCAATTAGATGGATTAATTACCATTTAATCCTGGGGGAAAATATCTCATTGTGAGGTGGGTCCCCTCTTGCCATCCTCAGCTCCTGCCTTTAGTCGTATCTTACGTAAACGCAGCAGATTGTTTGCGGTTGCCCTATTCTGCAATGGTCCAACCACACCCGAGCACAACTAGGGGAATATCAGGAAAAATATCAGGAATTATAAATGAAATGATTTGATTTTACTACATCCCTGATTCTATTGACGTCCCTGATATGGCTGTGTGGCGAGAACATGATGTTAAATTAATTATTATTGATTGCTTAATTGATTGATTTATTGATTGATTGATAATAGTAGCAATAAGTACTGCGTGTGTGTATATATATATATATATATTATTAAAAGTGAATATAATGTATCTTTTTCTCTGTTGTGCAGCTATAACTGTAGAATAGATCATTGTGCTTTTGTATAGTAAACAATTATAAGAATAGTCAATAATAATAAGAAAATCATCGTCATCATCATCCTCATCATCATCATTATCATCATCATCATCATCCACATCTTCACTTAAATCCCAGTTTAGCTATGGTCGGGATACGAATAGACCTTCTCCAATCCTCTGTCCCACACCATATCATCAGTCAATCCCCTATTTTTCGTGTCCTTCTTTATTATCGCATTCAACGTCAATTGTGGTCTACCTCTTTCTAGCTTAACATCCAGCTCTTCCCTCCAAACTCTCTTTACTACATCCTCATCTGCCTTTCTCACAATATGCCCATACTAACTCAATCTCGACTGAGCAAACCTATCCCCAATCCTCTCAACATTCAAATTCATCTTCATATATTCGTCTTCCATTCTGTCCTTCCTAGTTCTTTCACACATTAGACGTAACATTCTACATCTCTGCCACTTATAAATTCTGCAATTGTTCCATTTTTATCGCCCAACACTCCGAAACATATCATTAGGCCTTACCGCAGAACTATAACATTTGCCCTTCAGTCTTAGTGGGATTCTCCTATCACACAACACTAAGAATGTATTTGACCTGATTTTGCATTACGTAGCCGATGCTCAATTAATAATCAACAATTTGCAAGAGATGATAAAACAATTGGATCTGAACCGGATATATTAAGTTGTATGCGTACTAAATAAGTCCAGCATCATGGCCTAACTTGACAAGTGGGTATGAAGTGCCGCAAATAGAGAAGTTATTATTTGAGAGAAGCAATCTTTGACACATTTCAAGCTCACATAAAAACGGAAATAATTAGTTTAGACCAAAATCATAATGTTGGCTGATAGACTAAATGTCTCTCTATTCGGTTCCACCAACATACAGTATATCTAAAATCTTTTGCTTTGTTACTAATTCAATTTGATTATTAATTTACTTGTAGACGAAAAAAACTGAAGTAATGTTACTATAGATTTTTATCTGATGATACTTGGCGAGTGCTCAAATAAGTACAAGTGTTTACTGTAATTGCTGCACTGTAACTCAGCCTGTAAGGAGGAATATACATGAAATGTCACCAAATGATATATTGAGTTACGTTAGAATACACTGTGAAATTGTGATATCGTGAATACACTGTGATATTGTGCCACACGACGATATGATCGTCAATGTGTTTATGAGATACCATGATAGATACCGTTAAGCGTGCCAGTTACTATCAAACCCGCTATTATAATTAGTGTATTTAGCACTCTGACCTTGACGACAATTGCTGTACTTTTTAATTGACGCATTTTCGAAACAGAGCCACTGTATCATCTTTCTTTCTCTCTCTCTCCCTCTCTCCGTACCTTTATCCATACACAATAGATTGCACTTGTGGACTGAATGAATATGAATATCTCAATAGAGCAGTGGTTACAGGCGTCAAGTAACGCCATGAAATCTAATAACAGATCCTAATGTGAATTGAACTCTCGTGGGTTCGATTTTGGGCCGTGCTGATCTGAGAATAAAATCTCAACATTCGCTGGACTGAGTATACGGAAATGGAACAAATCATCTAAAGTTTTAAACATACGATAAAGTGATAAATATCAACATAGTTGATCATTGTACTACAATGTGTGTTGACTTTTACTATGTATCACTATATAGCATTATGCAGTATTGCGTAGCATAGCTGGTAGCGAACTGGCTTTACAGAAAATTGTGAATGGAATGAACATTAGTGTGTCATTACTACGAAATTAAAAAAATACATTTAAACTAAAGAGCTTCGGATATTTAAGACACATATTGATAGCAGCTGTTAAATGTGGAACAAAAACTAAATTGCAGAATTACTCACGCAAACTAGGCCTTCAGCAAGAGAAAAGAACAACTGACAAAAAGTTGGACAAAATCCACGAAGTTAATGATTGTAAAGACTTAGTACGTAGTCTGGACCACGCTCATGCACGGTTGTTAAATATGGACGTTAAGAAAGGAAGAAACTTGAGTCACTCGAAATGTGGCAATGGTGACGAATGAAGAAGATCAAATGGTCTGACAAAATTACGAAAGAATAAGTGCTAAATATGGTCGACATTTACTGGACAATTGATAAATATCACTAGGTCATGATAAGAATAGACAGAACAACAAGATGGGTCATATCCTGATAGGGATGGTTTACTAAAAGTAGTAATTGAAGGAGGAATTGAATGGAAAAAGATTAGAGGAAGATTTGGGCTGATGGACAATTTGATAAGTAATTAATCTGTTGATATGGAAAGGCAGGGAATAGAAACAAGGAGATGAGTTATAAGCCATGTACCAGTCAGTAAGCAGATAAAAAAGAAAGAGATTATAGTGTAGTTATGTGATCATGTAATTATAGTGTAATTATGTAATCATATAGTTATAGTTGCATGATCATAGTGTCTGTTTTAGGACCTTCTCTTTTCTCGCCGGCTTAATTGTGTCGCAATTGTGCTCGATGTTGTCATCGATGACTGTAGCACTCTAATTGTTGCTACTATAATTCTTGTAGTACTGTGTATTAGTACTATGCAGAGTGTATTTGACTGTGTTGGACTGTTATGCATTGTGTTGCATTGAGTTGCACTCTGATATAATACGTTGCAATGTGTTGTTATATGTTGCAACGTGTTGTTAGATGTTGCAATGTGTTGTTACATGTTGCAATGTGTTGTGATATGCTGCACTTTGTTATAATATGTTTCACTGTGTTGTAATATTTTGCGCTGTGCTATATTATGTTTCCTGTGTTGTAATATGTTGCTTGTGTTGTAATATGTTGCACTCTGTTGTAATTAGTTGCACTTTGTAATGAAATGTTACAAGTGTTATAATACGTTGCACTTTGCTATAATACATTGTATTACATTGCATTGTGCCCTGTGTTATAATATGTCGCATTGTGCTTTACTATGTTGCACTATGAAGCCTCAGTAATCAGAGACAAGACCTGATTATTAGCAGAGTTACAAATTCAATGTGTATGTTTGAGCATGAGTACAAAGTATAATTAGCGTTATTATTTCTAACCCTAAAGAGATAAAGTGTGTGTGAGTAACTGAGAGATAGAGATAGAGAGAGATAGACACACACATATAGAGAGTGATATATATATATAAAGAGAGAGAGAGAGAGAGACAGAGAGAGAGAGAGGGAGAGGAATGCTGTAATGTCAATTAATTTAAAACAGCTCATATAAAAGGTTCTCAGTATTTTAAATTAGCGGATCATCGAAATGATTTTATTCTTCTGCATTAACAAGATTAATTTTGAAAGATGTCGCAATGTCACAAGATGAATTTTTTTATTCAAAAATTTTATCGAAATTGGTCATATAAGTAGACGTTGGTTGAGCAAATCTCTGCACTGTGCATGTATGTTGACTTGTATTTTCATGTATTTTCCCACCGCAGATATAATCAATCTATTATGACCATATTTTGATCACCGGACTAGCTTTCGTTTAGGATCTTACTTCTCCTCAGAACATTTCTTTTGTAGATTGGTTAGGATTAATTGATCTGTAGTACTGATGTATGCTGTGGAGACGTCCCTGACATCATCTCTGGATGAGGAAACAGACGTAAAAGCTTTATTATTATTATTAACAGTATTGTTAATCAATCAATCAATAAGAATTTAACGTCCGGTTCCTCGTCAAAAGGCAATTTCAGGGACGTCTCTTGCAGACACTACACAAACAGGCGCCAAAGCACCACACGATGACAACTGAGTACACAGAGACCACAAGAGAAAGCGAGATCAAAACAGTGCAAGTCCAAGATCCAAGGCAAGCGGGTCAAAATTATAATAATAATAATTATTATTATTATTACTGTGTGATACTTCATGATGATAATACCCTTTGTTTTTCTAAAACACGTTAACATTATGGCAATAATTTTAGTCCAAATTTTCAGGTATCGTTCCTGTGAACGTCCGACATATTCAATCTTACTATCTCAACTTACATATTATAAGAAGCGAATCCGCGAAAGGTAAAATATATTTTTGCGAGCAAATATCCGTCAAGTGTCCAATCCTGTATCAGTAGTATCCGTCAAGTGTCCAATCCTGTATCAGTAGTATCCTTCAAGTGTCCAATCCTGCATCAGTAGGTAGAGATTTCGTAAGCTTCTTTCAACGAACAACGGCTATAAAGAGATGAATCGAGAAAAACCCAACTTAATCCTAACCTAACTTAAACCTAACCCTATCCCTGACCCTATGGCCAATACCAAAATAGTTTAATGCCTTGTTCAATATTATTGGGTGATACATAACAATATGAATAACTTTTAATTACATGTAGCAATTACGGGTATACTAGAAGTTTTTATTTTAAAAAGTGGTAAAGTATTAGAAATTTTATGTATTTCAGACTCAAGTAGACTCTGCTATACATACTAATTATGGAATTACCGAAAAAAGCTTTGGCTTTTTTGGTAGCCTCTTTTGTATTGTTATTTGTTTATCTAACTGCATGCACGTTCCTATTGTTTGTATAATCTGTGCTGTGATGAACCAATATCCGATACTAAACGAAAAAAGTTACAACGATCTGGGTTATCATTTTCATATATCAGACCACAGGTTGAGAGAGGCTTGGGACTATGATCTTGAGCAGCCGACTCGCTTGAGTTATTAGCAAATAGCGCCCTGATGCGCTGAATGCCCTGAATGCTTTATGATGAGTACAATTAGTTTTTTATTCATCATTCAACCGCTTGTTTGTAGGCTGATAGTGAAAGCAGTCAGCTTGAATTACAGTGCAATTTGAATTTGTTAGCTTCACTTAGTGCGTTAGTCACAGTTGAATTTTGTACAGCGTCATTTTATGTTTAGCTTTCCAAGATGATAATTCATATTTTAATTTAGTTATATAATGAAGCACTAGTCACACTAATTGAGTAAATCAGAGGGCTGGTGGCTTCAAAGTTGGATTCAAAGAATTAAATGTTGATTTTGTTGACATAATTAATACTATTCTGCTTCGTTGGTTTTTTCTTGTTTAACAAAGTTTCAATTAAGATAGAAAATGTTGTGGTACGTAGCAGGATAGGTTAGGTTACGGTAACTACGTATATGGCTTCAGTATTAGGGTGTAGCAAGGAAAATTCCTTATATGTTCAAAGTTAATTAAATTAAATTTTCATTTTAATGGAAATTTCTCTTTTGCAGGGTCCGCAAAGAGAATATTTCAATGACGCCATCATCGGTACTTTCTTTGATAGAAGACCATTGGTGAAGATTGTCTGTCGTGTATCTCCTCATTCGTTAAAAGTCCAGTTTGCTGGGGTTATTTCTGAAAACCGTCAAATTCTTGAGATATATAAATCAAATTTTACTTAAATTTACCTGAAGGCTAGATGTGACACTTCCAATTGCGATGTACCAGGATCTCAATGCTACTGTTCAAAACAACATTTAAATATATATGCCTACTTATAACATAACATAACGTAATGGAACACTGGGTCAGGAAGCACAGATGCTTTTTTAATAATAATAATAATAAAGGTTTAACGTCCTTTTCCCCCTTCCAGGGATGATGTCAGGGACGTCAATGATGTTTAAGACCCATATCCTCCTTCCTCTCCATGGTTATTAGTAATCGTTGCCTTTTAATGGCGCATCAATTGCAGCCGGCGCAGATTAAAAATAACCTTCCATCACCCTGGTATTTTTTCCTTCCTAAGCTTTTACCAACACTCGGTCTTCCAAGGTAGTCACCCACAAAGTACTAACCGAGGTCGATGCAGCTTAACTTCGATAATTGACGCGCAACTAAACCGAGTGCGCTAATCTCGCATTATGTTGGCTTAGTGATAACATTAGTAAATGCGATTTTCATTTCTTTATTTGATTACTCTACGTTTATCGACACTCTATATTCACTACTATACAGATATATAAAGTGTATTCTTTTTATATATTTTGCCTACCTTTTTAAGGGAATATTCTTTAGTAATAAATCTTTTTAATATTCTTTAATTAAACAAAATTCTGATTTCATTTGATGGTAAAGTTTTATTCAAATTCGTTGAAAAGGTTTTAAAGAAACCTTACCCCTTTCTAATGGGGTTTATAGCATTATAAGGTACAAAATTGAATGAAAGACCTATGACCCGATCATCAAATGCATCGTAATCTATAATATAACAATGACATCGAGTCTCAAAATTTACGCTAGGTGATTTAGTCTGAATTTATTTCTAAAATTCACTTATTGCATTAAAAAGATTTTTTGTTCAATTTTCTGTAGATCAAGGTAAAAAGATGAGGTCTACAATCTTCATATTAAGTATCATACTGTATAAAGCACTTGCAGTTTTATCTCAAGATAAATTACTACAAGCGAAAGCGAATAACCAAACTCGATTCAAACCAAATCATCGACTTTTTGAATCTTGTTCACTTCAACTTAAGAATCTAATCCAGCGACTTGTTATCAATGACCTGACATCTAATCCGACTACAAAAATAATCGAATACAATATATCGCTATACAATGGTACCTCTAAAGTGCTCGATGCTATCGTTAACGCCGGATATGAAGGGTCTCATACCATGTGGGCATACCGGTCCAGCAGATTGTGGAGAGTTGGCAAAGGCTTTGGAGAGATGATGATGTCCTTAGAGTTCAACTTTGAGGTTCTGTCACTGATGACCCTCAGCTTCGGCGTCGAGCATCTGAACATCGAGTTGAAAGTAAGAAAGATTAGCGATTATCAGCTTCGTCAATACTATATATTAATAATATTATAATATTAACTTAATATCGTCATTATTATGTTCTTCATTTTAAAATCAACAGGAACGTTTCTTTAAGTTTAGAAATGCTACGTTTGCGATATAAGATAGAGTTTGAATAGCGTAGAGCAAATAGTTCCATGACTTGCACCTGTATATGCTTAAATTACCACGTGTCTATGCTTTGATTAACACCCGTACATGCTTTGACTAGCACCTGTATATGCTTTGACAAGAACTTGTGAAAGCTTTGATTAGCACCTGCATATGCTTTGATTAACACCTGTACATGCTTTGACTAGCACCTGTATATGCTTTGACTAGAACTTGTGAAAGCTTTGATTAGCACCTGGATATGCTTTGATTAACATCTGTACATGCTTTGACTAGCACCTGTATATGCTTTGACTAGAACTTGTGAAAGCTTTGATTAGCACCTGCATATGCTTTGATTAACACCTGTACATGCTTTGACTAGCACCTGCATATGCTTTGACTAGCAATTGCGTAAGCTTTGATTAGCACCTGTATATGCTTTCACTGGCATGTATCTATGCTAGGATTATCAAATGTCTATGTTTAGATTATCACATGTCTATGCTTTGATTAACACCTGTCTAGGCTTTCTTTAACACATGTTTATGCTTTGATTAGCACATTGGATTTATTTATTTACTGATTTAGTTAACAAAAAGCTGTGCCCCATCTGCATTTAAATGTAGCTTGTACCATAATATAATATATTCTTAAAGTCTTTATCGCATTCCTTGAATCACAGTTTAGCTAGAGTCAAGATTAAAATAGAGCTAAACGTTCCATTAATTTTAGAAAATTATCTATGGTCATAGGAAATTATGTCATAAAATTCAACGCATAACTATATTTGTTATCTAAAACAACAGGAAGAACCTACTGGATGTTTGAATAACCTGACAACATCAGAACGCAGACTGGCAGTGCTCGATGTTGTCCTGCGTGATTTCAATCCAGAGGGAAACATTACGATCATCAAAGGCTCTTCCAGTGTTTGTCAAAGAGTAGTAGAGGACGTTAACGGTGCAGCGGTGTTCGTTAACTATTGCTGTTCTATCCACGCTCAAACAAACGAGCTGCACTGTCAAACGATGCATCCTAATAAATACATTCGACTCCTATATGTTCTTCTGTTCATTCTCGCTATAATAGTTTTCCTGTTTGGAGTTCAGTTCATTCCCAGGTGGATGTATTCCACTTCCTCTTCAGATGGATTCCAACTTCACTTACCAAATAAAGTTAAACGGAAAATTTATATATGCGATGAAGACAATCCAATGGTATCCGCGATTAAGAACATTATAGACCTGAATTCGGAGGATTTCAAGAAATGTAAAGAATTCGTAAAGGATAAACCAAACGAAAAGGTGATACCAGTAGTTTTAAATGCTTTGGAAACTAACAAAACAATATTTAGTGGAAAATTGCTCTCCGAAGGCTATTCGCCAGTTGGCGCTGTGGGATGTATGATAAAAGAATTGTTTCAGTGTAAGCTTAATGAACTGAGCGTCTGCAAGGAATGCTGCTTTTCCAATGATGAAGCAAATGATAAAAGCCAGACAGGGTGTTGTGTCTCGTGTTACAAATGCATAAGCAAAATTTTTATCGTAATTTTGACACCTTTTCCATATTATATCAGGATCTTGATTTATTATGTGTTCGAGAAAGAAGAAATGGAAGAGCAACATATTATAAGAGGTGAGATGAATATGTCCATCACATACAATCATCGCCTTATTCAACAGCTGTCGCCGGTGCATCCAATATTTATGACGGCCTATGTACTTTATATGTGCATTTGTATTATATATCTAATTTATCGTCCCTTCTTGACAAAAAGTAAATTTCGAAATTCCATAGAAGAAGCATTTTCAGATTTGAGAAACTCCTGTAGTCTTCATGCGGTCAGACTGCTTGTTAGAAATATGCTCTACCCATTTCGAAGGTATGGCTGGTGGGGCGTTGTTCTGGCTCCGATACTTTGGATTATTTTGATTCCAGTATCTGTAGTTGCTTGTTTGCTCTATTGCATTCCGTTAACCTTTCTCAGCTTTAGATCAATATATAACCTGTTCAGTGGCCCAAAGCCGAAACGGCAACAACATCAAAAGCAACAAACCCTTCAAACGCTACTGTCAACCCAAACAACATCGAGCTCATTAAATTCCGAAGCGAATCCCAAGAAATTACTGGAATTTTGTGACGCAGAAAAGCGTCTTAATAGTGATGAAAATACTAAAACAAGCTCCGAGAATGGAAATGAAAATCTATCTGATGGTGATAAATTAGGAACCAGTGGAATGAAAATCGATGATGTTGATAAATTAGGAACCATGATGAGTTTAATTGGAATCGTTGTGTCGCTGGTATCATTCTACTTGGTGCTGCTGATATATAGCGACCTGTCAGTCTATGCAGGAGAATCAGCCTGCTACACTCTGATAGGATTTATCATGAATCCACAGGAGGTGTTAGAGTACGGGTGTCTCATTCTACTCCTCGCTGTTTATTTCGCTGAAGCCTACATGAGCTTCAACGACACCTATAAGAAACTAAACGCTGCTTTGTTTTCCGAAATTTCCAATTTGATGAAAATTATCAATGCTTCGGCTGACTCGAGCAAATCATGGACTCTTTCGGGTATTCTACAGTTAATTGATGGAACGGACGTGCATCTAATCCCGAAGAAAGTGTTCGAAAGTTGCTTGCTGAAGGTTTCAGGCAGCTCGGGACCAGTCTATAAAAGTCTGTGCAAGGTCGTGGTACGACTTATCAAAATTATCTTCTTTCTCGTCTTTCTCGTCACAATTGTCCTGTCGTTTGGTGATCTGTATAAAATGTCTCCAGCGTATCAAATGTTGGCAACTCTTGCTGGAGGCTTTGTGCCGTTCTTACTCGGTAGAACTTCGAAAAACAAACAGACAGAAGCGGATATCAACTTATCGAGTTATACTGAAAAATTTAATAAAATTATAGAATTATTTCAAAGAAATGAGGTTCCACTCCTGAAGGATTTGATATTTAACTTTCCGGAAATAGTGGATTCATCGCCGGGCGGCAACGACTCTTCTAATGCTTTCGATAGTGATGACGTTTCTTCTTATCCTGATGCAGCAGACATCGTCATCATTAAACCAAAAGTGCTGTTCGCGACGTAAAAAGTCTGTGCATTGAGAAAACGGCTCAGTTGAATTGAACTTCTGAAGATGCAGTGAAAGGCCAGTAGTATAATGGTCGTTTAGCGTTTCTTGGACACTTTAGATGAATTATTTAACTTATTTAATTTTATATTCATTCGATTTAATATCCCGTAAAGGAAACTTACAAAATTTCTAGCAGAGAAAGAGAATAACAGGTTACTCTATGAACACGACTTAAAGATGTCTAGAATTTTTAAAAGTGTCTTGCGCAATGTATTGGAATTAGGTTAAAGTGGCAGGATCTACGCTGTAATCATACGGAGCTGATTACGAACTACTTCAACAATCACTTAATGTTTAGTAAACATATTTAGAAAAATATCATTGTGATTATATTAATTACAGTATTTAAACCCCCTTTAGAGTCTGGGACAACTGAAGAATATACAAACGGTGACCTCAGAATGTCATAAGAGGTGACTGAGCAAGAACTGCAAAAGGTAAGGGAAGCGACTTCAGAAGTCATATTATTCAAAGCTGTAGGCTACTTCAAGGTGAGGGGAAAGTGTCGCCTTTTGAGATGAGATTAAGTCGCTGATCGCATGAATACTACTTAGGAAGCCCGAAAGCAGTATGGAATTAGGAATATTTGCTTTCGATATCCGTTTGTCAGAAATCTTGAGGAAGAATTCAAATTTAATTGGGTATATCATGCCAAGGTAATCGATTCTTTACACAATTTCATGACGTGCATCAAGCGGTATACAATACACAAAAGGCATCATAATAGAGAAGAATATTGCCAAAAAAGTATTTTCTTAGAATGGTCGTCGAGCTATGAGTGGTATAATTAATAAAAGCTGGTAAAGCTAAGGTTAACGTCAGTTTCCTCACTCGAAAGCGATGTCAGTGACGGGCGAGCCCAGGATTTGAACCCGCATCAACTGATCCGCGGTCGAGTATCTTACCGACTTCGCCACTGGCTTCAGCCTGAAATTCAATACGGATAGAATTTCAGGAATAACAAAAGGATGAAACAATACGATGAATTTAAGGGTCCGTTTGAGGATAGCTGTTTTCTTACGAGATAGCATATCAGTAACTGAGAGAGTTCTGAATTTGTATCCTGAACCGAATCTTTAGAATCGGCTCAATCCAGTAGGTGGCAAAAAAGCTAAGGTTAACGTCAGTTTCCTTACTCGAAAGCGATGTCAGTGACGGGCGAGCCCAGGATTTGAACCTCGCATATACTGATTCGCGGCCGAGTATCTTACCGACTTCGCCACTGACTCCAGCCAATGGCGTTACTGAAATATCAAAGAACCTTTTAGTAAATGTATGTTTCGTACTTTTTCAGGGAAAGTGCACATTTAGTCCTCTCGCCGTGCATATTTTTCTGTTTACATTTAGATTATTATTATTATTATTATTATTATTATTTTATGGTTAATATTTTTACTCCGGGTGTAAAGAACCCGAGGTTTGGTAAAAACAATTCGCGTAATAGGTTCTGAATCGCCGCCCAGCTACTCGAGGCCATCTAGCTGCTTAAATGAATTGCTGAAGCAGACCGCATTAAATCTTTGCTAAGTTATGGAAAGCCTTTGCCAAAGAAAAGAGATCTCTCGCTTATTGACGATTGGCTCTGCAATTAGCGTTATTATGCTATTCACGAAGTAAGCTCCATCGATATTCATCATCATCACCATCATCATCATCATCATCATCACCACCACCACCACCACCACCACCATCATCATTATTATCATCATATTCATCATCATCCCCACCATTACCACCACCATCACCACCCCCACCACCACCATCACCACCACCACCATCATCATCATCATCATCATCATCATCGTCGTCATCATAATTATCATCCTCATCATCATCATCATCGTCATCATCATAATCGTCATTGTCATCTTCCCCTTAAAATCCCAGTTTAACTGTGGTCATGATAAAACTTTTCCGTTCATTTCATTTTGAAAACTACATGCAGTGAACTTCACAATGTGTTTTATTAACACTAAAACAGTATTGTACTTTACGTAACATACAATTACACAAATTGACATACTATCATTGGTTTGGAATACTTTGTTCTTCTTGACCGTTATTGCTAGCAACACTCGCCGGCAGAGCTCGTAACAGGGTCAATGCCAATGAACATTGTTTATTGTTTCTTAATGTATCTATGTAAAAAGAGTAATAATAACAATAAAGATTTACCGTCCGTTTCTTCATACAAGGATTATGTCAGGGAAGTAATATAATAAATGTATCGCAGCTGTGAACTGAATATAAAGTTAAATAAATGTGATTATTATATAAACATAGTTCATTGATCAAGGAAACTGAAATAGGACGTTATAAATATTATAACATTAAATATAGTACAACTTCGCTGACAAAAACCTGCAAGCAGAACCATGTCCGACTTTCAATCCACATGCAGAGAGAGAGAGAGAGAGAGAGACAGACAGAGACAGAGACAGAGAAAGAGAGAGAAAGAGAGAGAGAGAGAGAGAAAGAAAGAGAGAGAGAGAGAGAGAGAGAGAGAGAAAGAGAAAGAGAGAGAGAGAGAGGAGAGAGAGAGAAAGAGAGATTGAGAGAGAGAGAGAGAGAGAGGAGAGAGCGCACCTGGGTTTTTATATGTTAAGATGTTATTTTAGAATTGAAAATTCAAAACAAGAAAACCAGTTCAAAATGATCTGGAACAGTATACTAAAATATTTAAAAAAATTAAGAATAGTTTGGAAATGCCTAGCTATTTTTTGCAAATGAAAATTATTTCAAAGCTTGTGCAACGAACGCTTTACAAATAAATTTCCAATTTATGTTGTTATGAGAGAGAAGTGCGCACCTGGGTTTTATATATTAGGCTATTTTATAAAAAAGAGTGTTTAGAAACAACTCTTCAAAAATTAGGACTACTTTGAAATTTATTTTTTATTGTTTCAAAACAACTTTTTAAAATCATAAAAACAAAGTATTCCTTAAAAGAAAGGATTTGCAAAGCAACTGCCACGCTAACAAGGACGACTAACAAAGAAATTCCCCATATCATGTAACGTGCAATCTGTATCAAATCCTTCAAGTCTGCATGCACTGAGGAGATGCCAGCATATTCTTCAGCTATTGAGGAATTGATTTTATTCAAAGTACTGCCATATTCATTGATGGTGCGCTGAAGATCAGCTACTGCTTGCTCACAGCCTTTTGAACATACTTTATAATCAGGTCTGTTGCCTTTAACAACAAGATAAAACTTACAGTCCTCGACGTCCTCGTATACACCTTTATGGTTTATTTCTCTCAAGCTGAATTCACCACTGAATTCTTTGTGTGTATTGTGTATCCATAGACTGCAATAATTCTGAAAGCAATAATTCTGAAACTGGCAGTCTCTATCATTCTTAGCATCACATAATGATTGAGAAATGTTGTTTTGAATCCATTCCCAATGAACGGAATCATACGGCGCAGTTGTCTTAGTTCGACAAGGCAGAGCTTTGTTTCCACCGACATGCACTAACTTGATTGGATTTCGACTGGCTTCCGCAGCTGTAACAGCGGCGACAGTAAGCAAAATGGCTATGCTGAGTGTAAGAACATGCATCTCGCAAGTGCCCAAGTACGACGAAATCCTCACCGTAAACAACTTTTATCCTGAAACATTTCGAAAAAATCAAAATTAACCGCCAATTTATATGATCTTGTCTGTAGGATACTTCGGATATATAAAGCATAAAGGTAAATAAACAATAGTCCGTAATACTTAAGTTCATATATAAAGATTTTAAAGATTGTATTGTAAAGATTGAGTAGCAATACATTTATAAATATTAATTTATATTAATATTGATACATCTAACGGCCTTTTTCAGGGTCAGCACATTTGCATTTTCCTTGCACAAAAGGAATTGGTTTTAATTGACGTTTTATGTTGCGTGTTAGATAAAAAAAATCAATTTTTTTTGCAAAACTTGGATAACTCCAGTTCCTTTAAAAATATTTTTTACAAAATAATATTTTTTTTCTAGTTTGGTCAGCTTGTGGCAAAATTCCTCCACAAGAGAACCCTAAAATTTCAAGGCGAAATATCAATAATTGGCTAAGCTAACGTAATAGTGCAAGGGGATATATTTGTATTGCGCAGCCTGTGTGTAGAGTGTACACGTCCTATTTATATACACCGTTGAGGCTCTAATTTTGGTAGACAACTTGGAGTAATATAGGCCATACCGCATGAATTGTTCATTGCTATTTTTATGTTGATTTATATAAAATATACTGTACAAATTTTCCCAAATGCAAAAGCCAGTGGCCAAGTGGATAGTATGATTACCCGATAAGCACAAAAGGGCAGAGGTTCGAAACCACGCCGAAAACTCATGTCTTCACACTAAATTATGGTACTAAAATAAAAATTTAACCTATGTGTCTGTCTTAGTGCAGTGCTTAACGTCAGGTCCATTGATTGATTGAAACTCTTGCAGTCAATTCTATCATCAGTCATTTTGGTCTATCAATACGAATATGTTATCAAATCATCCAACGATGTTTGTGTCGGTCTACCTCTAACTCTTTTCCTTTTGGCTTCTTCTTTATATTGTATCTTTCAACAAACCATCTCCCCTTAAATATATCCTATGCAACTACATTTTCTATGCTTTATCAGTTTTATTATCTGTCTATCTATGAAGACTATATGAAGAACTTCTTCGTGTGTAATTTTGTGCATTGTGTCACCTAGAAATTCTCTCTCTTGTCTTTTTTATATTAATCGTCAAGCTATTCCTCCTTGCCGTGTTATTATATATACAACTTTATTTCACCAAAAAATAAGGTAGCCTACGTACAATAAGTACAAAAAATAAAGTACACTATTCAAAGTGACGTCATGTTCAGCGAAACAGGGCAAAGAGACAGGGCGTGTTCGAAAACGAAAAGAACCTGAAACATCACACACACATATATTTCGAAAGCGTGCAATGAACAAATAACTTAATTAAATTATAAAAAATTACAATCTTTTACTTTTACAGTTATCGTGCATTTATTTTATGTTTTATTTAGTTTATTATTTTCAAAGTATAGACTCTAATAATACTTCCAGTTTACTTTTGATTGATCCGTATCATTACATCGAATAAATAAATTATACTCAGACATTAGTTTCAATAATTCTTCATGTCTGTAGGCCTAATCAATAATTTGACGGTAATTGTCATATTCTTATCTAATCTGTTAGAAAGCTTCGATGAGGTTTCTTTATATGCATTTTCAATGCTGCAGATTTGTGATAAGACAGTACAGCACTGTATAAGCCATACAGTAACATGGGTACACATTGCGATTCAGTCAACGAAACTGTCACCTCTGGTGAAGAGGTGCAAATTCTTGAAGAAAATAGCGTTGAGAGCTCGAAAGAATTTTGCTTCCTATTTTGCAAGTTCAACTTGAAATGCTTAGCTGAAACCACAGACAAACCTAAATACATGACTTCGCTTACACAATGTATAGGTGTATCATTTAAGATGGGTGAAGCTTTAATGGAATGTCTAGGGCCAATACGAATACAAAATTACTTATTACAATTTATTGATAAACCAATAGAACTAAGTTCTTCATTGCATATGTCGGTAAGTTTCTGCAAGTCGTGAATTGAAATAGACAGTAAGACTAAGTAAGACTGCATACATTATTGAATTACAACACAGACCTTTAATAAAACATCCCAGCTTTGATTTCTCTAATTTTCGTAACAGCCCATCAACTGTTTAAGAAAGCAATATTGGGGATAAAATACATCCTTGTAAAAAAACCCGAAGAAATGATAAAAGGTTTAGAGAAATAATTTGTATATTTAACAACAAAATTTAGCTTAGAATACCATACCAATCCTTTACGATTTCAATAAACCATCTTGGAAAATTCGTATCCATTAGTTTGACAAAAGGCATGTCAAATTTTCTGTTATCGAATGCTTTAGCTAGATCTAGGGTGCAGACATTAATTGTAGATGCATTGTCTGCACAGTAGGCCACTGCCTTTCTAAATGAATAAATGGCATTACTACAACCAACTTTTTTCTTAACCCCGAATTGACTTTATGAAGTAACAAATTATTTTCTTAGGTAATGCATTAAACACCTTTCAAAGATTTTACAGGAAATGCAGCTGATTGTTATACCCCTATAACCTTCTAATTTGGTTGGATTGCGTTTCATATAAACTTTTTGGATAGGAATTAATATCCATTGATCAAAGGCTTTTGGCACATATTTGGCTTTTACCATTAAGATAAATATTCTGGTTATTCAACTGCATACTCAAGGATGAGCATACTGCAGGTGCTTGCAATCGGTGTTATCCAATCCAGCGGCCATCCAACGTTTCAAATTTTTTATAGTCTCGTCAACTTTAGCAACCTCAATTTCAGTGTCAAAAATATCGCCGATAAAATTTTTAAACTATCAATCAAAATTCTATTTAAATTTACTTGACTCAACTGAATTTCGCTGGTATAGACTATTGAAGAAAAATACTTTGCAAGCTGATCAGAAATATGTTGCCAATCACCTATGCCATTTCCATACTCGACATTGACTTTCCAATTTTTGAATTCCAGATCTTCCAGAATTGGTCATTTATTATCTCAAATCATTTTCCATCCTACTTCACAACCAGAAAATCTATTTTGATCATCTGTATCATCACATCATTAAAATATTTTTCTCAAATAACTATTCATTCCTCCAAGCCTTCTACTGCCTCAACCATTACTATCTCGGCATTGAGGTTGGACAGTAGTAGTTATGTGCAACATTCTGTCTTACCCACTCGCCCTAATTTACCCTACTCAGAAATTGCTTGGAAAAATGTGACTAATATTTTTTATTTAAATGCCAATTTCAAATTAGTCTGCTATCTCCCCAGTCAAATTTTTTATAATATACCAAATAAATGGAGATATCATGATCATGTTCTAATCCAAGCTTACATATAGCTCTCACTACTTTTATTACTTCTCTGCTATCATATCCTTTCGAAAACAAGCACTTCATTTAGTTTTGATTGAAAACGACTATTTAATACATGTTATTTAAAATAGATTTAAGATGAAGACTCTTACAGAAGTTAAGACTCTATGAAGTTTATTGTTCTAAAGACAAAAAATCAATCAATAAGACTTGAACGCGCGATTCATCTTCTCTCAGTAATTCAATAGCTAATCTTTCCTGATACTTAGCACATTAGCACATCTGTATAACTGGAGATATTTGTAGTTATTTTCCTAAATACCTACTAATTTTAATCAACATTTTTACTCATTTATTTAAGACATAAGTCCATAAGACATTGTATGATACAATGAGAGAAACAAAAAAAAAGTTAAGAATTTCATAACCTAATATGAAAAGATACAAAAGCCAAACTGAAAACAAGTGTTCAGCTTAGATAGAACCTTGGAATGGAAGAAATAAGAGCATCATTAGACTCTTCAACACGTTTTAACAAACTAAAACCAGAGTCATAAGGCATCGTGCCAAATACTGCCAAATTAAAATAAATATAAACAGTGTAAACTAAACCTTTCTTTCCTGGAATAAATGAATACGGCTGGTAATGCTAATGTTAACGTCAGTTTTCTCACTCGAAAACGATGTCAGTGACGGGCGAGCCTATGATTTTAACCACGCGCATACTGATCCGCGGTCGAATATCTTACCGACATCGCCACTTGCTCGAGCCAGTGGCGATAAATAAATGTATAAATTAATTAATATATAATAAATAAATAAAACACTTTAAGATAATTGCCATTACCTATATGCATTATTTTATATTAATAATAACTAATTAAATTGCGTTACATATTATTGCATATACGTAGAATGTAAGTATATTGAACGAATCTGTATAATACTGAGAATGTACTGAGTATATTCGTACCAATTAGTTGATTGAGTCGATATAGATCAAGCACTACTGTTCAACACGTATTCTACTAGTGTATCGTATCTAATTTCAGTTACAAAGATCTCATAGCTCTCAGTAAATAATTACACTTTGCAAGATAAGAATTTATAACCTGTAACTCGAGACGCGACGATCAGAATAGAAAGCTTATCAACGCATTACGCCACTAGACCAATAGGGTTTTAAGTTTTTAACAAGGTGACTCCTAAAGAACTATAACAGTTTTCAATTGCTGTTTTGTAGCAGCTTAGAAATCCGAAAAATCTTAACCTTATTAAGCGTATCATTGTGCATGTACAACTGAACCAACTAAAATAAAAAACAAATTTACTGTACTGATAAAAGCTTGTTTTAAAGTACACTGTTGTACTACGTCGATACTTAGCAGTGTCTGCAATTAATTCGAAGCACCAAACCGATTTTAGATCCATTATTCCTGGATAAGTGACATCAAGGATGCAATATTAACTAGATACAGCACTTTTCTATGGTTTAGAATCTTTGATGACTGACTCTAGTTAATCATGGTTCAACTTTTCGATATTGCGCAGCTTTGTCTTAATTAATCTAAAATCTCTTCAAGTTATCATTGAGTCTGGAAATATTTTTGTTAATAATATTAATCGTACGTCAAATTTATTAATTTACCATTACCATTTTGTGAAGTTTTTGCAACAGATTAGAATTGAGAACAATTTTCTTGGCATAGTTCAATCCCCAGCCGAACCTAATAATATTTACAACGGTATGCTTAAGCTTAGCGCTGTCCCAGTGCAAAAACTCACTTCTCTATCTCTCGCTCTTTCCGTTGTAGGTTGAAAACACATCTCTTTGCGCCATAGATTTTTTTCATATTTGCCTGTTTTTTATCACCGGACCGGCACCATTTGGGATCTTTTTCTTTGTCTTCAGAAAATGTTTTTTCTGATCGTTCCGGGTGAATCGATTTGTAGCGACATGTGATGGGGGACATCCCTGACATCATCCTTATATGAGGAAACGGACGTCAAACCTTTGTAATTATTATTATTATTATTATTATTATTTCTAACGTTCTGCTAAGAGGCAGGTTCCAGGTACATATTCATACTCAAAGTCTGCTTTCTCGCTCCATAAGAGCACTCCTTAGATCAACAAGATACTCCCTTCATAACGTCTATGCCTTATGTAGCCTATAGCTTGGGAAAAATATGGCTTCTGAGGTGGTTTCCCGTTGCCTTCCTCAGTTAGGTGGATAAATTACCATTTAATCCTGGGGGAAAATATTTTATGGTGAGGTGGGTCACCTCTTGCAATCCTCAGCTCATGCCTTAGTCGCCTCTTACGTACACGCGGCAGATTGTTTGCGATTGCCCTATTCAGCAGTGGTCCAACCACACCCGAGCTCAACATGGGAAGATTAAGCGATCTATGTACATATGTTTAGCAACGTTAAAAATCTAGAATCACACTGATGGCGAACATGCCATAGGACCTTCTTGGATAAAGTGGTACTCGAGCATTATGCCATCGAAAAAGAGCTTGAATTGAGTAACACTTCAGGATATGTAAATACATGTTGCTTTTAACTAATAAAAAAATACAAAATGTTGTGACTTGTAAGTGGGTAAGTAGAGATATAACGGGGGGGGGGGGAGAAGAAGGAGAGGGGATAATGGGTGTGATTGAATGAGAACGAGACTAGCCTAAGACATGTAATAAGTGGTTTTTCGGATATATTAACAAAGTTCTAGAATTATCAAGAAAACTGAATTTTAGAAACTGGCTCGGAAATTAATGAACATATTATAGCATTAAAATCTTTCAATCTAAATGCGATCCTTAAATGCATTTTAAAATAAGTTTTGAAGATTACTTCAGATCTAGCTCAATTATACCGATCAATTAAATCAATTATCCATCAATTAAAAACTTCGCGGTTTTAAGCTGTGGTTGGACAAGCTGAACGAAACTACTAAAGTTAAAATTGTATATTTTTCTTAAAAAAGATTACCATTTGGTTAAGGAAATTAAATTTTTTTCTCTAAAAATTATGAGCCTCTTTGTTCTGAGACGTGAAAGTTTCCAGTAGGATATTGTACAGACTACGGTCACCCTAGTCTTCTGGTATTATCGCAGCCGCTCGGCTATGTCCTATTTCCCTATCGGTGACCCGTAGTCCAACGAGAGGCCTTGAGGAATCGACTGTGGACCGAAATATTGGGTCGAAACTTAGTCTATGTATCTGGAGTTCGGGCTGCCTATCTGATCTGTCACCTTTTAATCTGCGCTAACGTGCCCTAGATCTGTTCTGGTCGCCACTACAGTGTATGTTCCGTTCGTACAATAGGAATTCGAATGTGGAACTACGAATATGATTCTAGATGGAGTCAGGGACCGGCCCAATGTTACAGACCGATTGACCTATAGAGACGATAACAAGACAAAGACAGTTCTATTAGTGCGCACCCACTTCGACCTAAAGTGGTCCCGCTTTACTAGGGAAATAGTGAAACTGAAATGTTCTAAGATGACAACAATGATATATTAACTACGACGAACATTAATAGTCTACCTGTGTGACGACAGCTACCCCCAGTCCGTATTGTCTTTTCCCATTAGTATCCGCAGCTCGACTAACTCTACTACACACTCACTAACCACTGAGCAGCGCGGTCTTATATACCCTCTCCATAATACAATAATACATCCAACTGCATCATTGTACTATTGTATCCTCGTATCATTGTATTTTTGTATCATTGCATTATTGTATCATGTATTATTGTATTGTTGTATTATGTACCATTGTATCTTGTGTTAGTGTATTATTGTATCGTTGAGTTAATGTGTCATTGTAGTAATGAATCATTGTATTAATGTATCTTTGCTTTAATGTATCATTGTATTATTATATTAATCTGTCATGTATCATTGTACTAATGTATCATTGTATTATTGTATCATTGTATTATGGTATTAATGTATTATTTCTAATGCATTATTGCATTATTGTATCAATGCAAAAATCTCTCTCTGGTTTGTATCAATACAGTCCTACAATCTCTCCAATACAATCATTGCAGATCCATTTTTTAATGGAGGAAGGGGGGGGTCAATTTATATCTGCAAAGTCTAAAGAAACATACTCTTCTATGATTATTCACAATTTTTAGTCCAATTTTTTTGTCGTGCCGTAGTTTTTTTAGTCATATCGGGCAAATTATACTACATATTCTACTACAAACAAACTATTAAAGATCAATAAAGGGTATTATCATGCTGGAGAGCAGCTAGGCATAATCGGCGGACTCTTCGAATGGTCCAGGATCCCCCATTCGAGCTGTCACTGAATAATTTTGCTATTAAAAAGGCCCTGAACCTTCTGATGGGGAGTCTTATCCTTGATTCGCTTCACGCTGGGGTCAGTGGCTATGACGGTAAGATACTCGACCACAGAACAGTATGTGCGGGGTTCATGACTAGCCCGTTACTGACATCGCTTTCGAGTGAGGAAACTGAAGTTAACATTAGCTTTTTTCCTGAACTAGTTAAATTGAAATATGCGTGTCTGAGAGCTGGCAGGAAGTGGCGCCAAACCCATGCTGTAGTCTGGAAAACTAAATCCAATCTACAATGTAAGGCGTATTGTTCTGTAATCGCATCGGCTAAATAGCGATACTTCTATCACCAGCAATGCAGTATGGAAAATTATGGAAACCTGTTAATATTCTCATCAACAGCTCACCCTCTCCATCTCTGCTTTCACTTTCAGCTGAAGCAATTCCCAAAAGGTTTGCTTCTCTGACAAAATCAACCAACTAAGATCTTGCATCACTCCTCTCATCTCTAGCTCCACACCTCACTATCCTCAAAAAACCAAATCAACCGATGATGTGTTCCATAGCTCTGCCCCTGTCACTATAGAGGAGATCATGTAACAAGTCTTGAATTCACTTTCCAAGCACTCTGATCTCGACCCTATCCCTACTTCTCTTCTGAATAAGTGTCTCGATGTTCTTACACCTTCAATTTTCACAATTTTTAACTTATCCTTGTCCTCTGGCATGTTTTCACATTCATTCGAAATGTCAAAATCTTGCAGGAACTAGCGGATTAGTCGTTTGACTGTAATAACGCTTCAAAAGTTTTTGATAGTCAGGCGCATTCTCCACCTAGTACACAGCCGATATTAGACTCACTTAACCATAGAAGAATGGCTCTCTCTTTTAGTGCACTGCCTACTGGCAGGTTTACGGTATATACCGCCTCCACTCTTCTTTGGGTTCTGCTTTCCTAACTTCATCCTTGCATGGGGAAACGGATATTAATACTTTATTATTATTATTATTATTATTTCCTCTTCCTTTCCACATATGAATGGGTCTTTAAATCATCTAACATACCTAATCTCGGCCTGCCCCTGCCTCATTTTCCCTTCATTCTACCTTCGCTAACCTCTATTAATTGACCTTCCCCTATTATTATGTGTCCTATCCAACTCTTCTTGCTATTTCTTAATACATCTATTATCTGTCTATCTGTGCCATCTCTCTTCAGATCTTCCTCATTTGTGACCTTTTCAGTCCAGCTAATCAACCCCATTCTTCTCAAAATCCACATTTCTAAAGCCTCCAGTATCTTAACATCTTCCTTAAGATCGCGCCTACGAGGATGGCACGACGTAAACTATGTTAACCATTGAGAAAACGGCTCATTTGAATTAAATTGCGAAGATACAGTTACAACGCCAGACAGAAGTATAATTGCCGGGTAGCTGTTCTTTGATAATTTTTATGAAGTAGCGAACCTATTTGGAAACTTGTAATTTTCTAGCCAAATTTAATGTTCAAATTCATTATCTATAAAACTGTCTAACGTTATAATTATGACTTTTGGTGCTGGCTGTTCTAAGATATCCTACTAAGGTGTCTTCTTCTAAGTGCCGTGCCTGTTTCAAGCCTGGGCGGTCATGGTCATATTCCTCCATATGTCTCTATTCATTGTTGCTCTGATCATCTCTGTTTCAGTTAACTGCATCCATTTGCTAAGACTCTTAATAAACGTCATTTGCTGTCGACTCTTGCATCGTTTTCCTTCTAATATTCCTGTCACTACGGTATTTTCAACTATTTTGTACCGCATAATGTGTCCGAATTAATGGGTAGCAGCTGCTTAAACAACTGCTTATATCAACTAGAGGCTTTAAAGTCTCTCATGTCTTTGAATTTCTTATGTTAGCTGTGACTTAAATAACTATTTTTAATGCTTATATAATTAATGTATCAATATTTATTGAATTAAAGTATAAACTTAATTTCAATGTGACAAATTTACATGAAGCAAACGTCAGAAGCACTTATTCGAAAATAGATATATAGATCATTGTTCTAAAGTCGTAAAGGCAAAGACTATTTCAACCTCAAATTCGTTAAATTAAATTCAAACATTTTCATTCGTTAAATTTGAAAATCTTTGCATCATTCTCGTGGAATACATTAAAAGTCTAAAAAAATAGAAAAAATAGCTATAAATTAAATAATGCAAATTTACTTCTATTTCTATCTAAATAGTTATTAATTTTTATTTAACTTCATATTTTCATATCAATTGACTAAATTAATGACACCATCAAAGAAATTGTAAGATGCCACCTTTCGTATGCTATCACGTATAATATACTATATGTATATAGTAACATAGCATACGATACTAGGCCTGCACATAATATAGTTTTCTAACATATGAACACTACTCAATTCTTATAACAAAGACATCCTAAGCCAGTACTTGTAATATTCAATATCATACAACAGTTTTCCAAGTTTTCTATGCTAAACGAAGCAGTGAGTAACACGAAAATCATTGAAGAAGCAGTTATTATTAACAAATGTGCAGAATTTATATTGTGGGCTTTTCATTTATTTCGCGTATGCAGATAGTTGCTTCACTTGTAAGGCAACTTAGCGTAGACAGTCCACCCGGTAGGCGGCTTAGAGGGCACTCCTCATCGCTATGTTTCATGTTTTGCGATTGGCCGCAGTCGCAAAGCGGCGAATCACAAATACCCCAGTGAAACTAACTTTGCCTGCATCTACCAGGACCCCTACGGAATCGATTCAAGTGGCACCAACTTCCTTTGCAGAGATTCATTCCTGGTAGCGCTTGAGACGGATCCTGAACCAGATGGTGGTTTCTGACATTAGCGACCGACTGACCACTCTACACTCTCCACTGGGACAGATACGCCAAGGGATTGTATTTTGGGCTTTAAAAACCGTTCTTATAATCACAACGACGTTAAGTTACATGTCTCGACTCTTCTTCTACGTGTCTTCCTCGTACTTCGATCACGACTCCACCACAGGAGAACCATCGTCTAATGCTGAGATAGCCTCCACGATTGTTGAATGTGGTTGTAAGACTTTTGATTCGATGAGACTGGAGTTTTCATTTCTTTCCATGAGAGTAATTAAATCTACATCTTCAGCTTGCCCATTGGCTGGCGATAAATATATTTGACTTCCGTTATTTGATAGAACATACCTTACAGCAGCTGGTGCATTACTTTCAACGCTGGATGGAGAAGTGCTCCTTGTATCTATATATTTATCTATTATCACTGTTAGCTTTCCCATATAACTTTCGATATCAATTTTAGAATTAGGCGTTTTCAGTATTAATTTTCTGTTGTTAATTAAAATTGGTATAATTCCACCTGCAAGAGTTGCCGCCATTTGATTGGTTGAATACAATTTGTAGAGATCGCCAAATGATAACACAATGATGAAGATTAATAGGACAAAGAACATGCTAAGAATAAACTGTCGTAGTATTCCTAGAATAGAACGCTGGATGGAGCACTTCTCCATCCAGCGTTGAAAGTAATGCACAAGCCGCTGTAAGGTATGTTCTATCAAATAACGGAAGTCAAAAACGATTTAAGTCACAGCTATGTTAGCTGTGACTTAAATGTAGATAACTCATATTAATTTTTATCTAATTAATAAACCAACACTTATTATATAGTAATATATAATTAATTTTAATATGGCAAGTTTACAGCGAACGCCAAAAACACATCGTTAATTGATTAAGTTAGTTGTGACTTAAATACCTATTCTTGAATATGATATAATTAGTAAGCCACTATTTATTGAATTAAATTATAAACTTTATTTCAATGTGACAAGTTTATATGCAGCAAACGTCACAAGCACTTACTCAAAAACAAGTACGAGTATCGTTCGAAAGTCCTAAAGTCAAAGACGCTAAATATTTCATTAAACCGGAAGATCTTTGACATCTTTTGTAAACAGCTATTTAATTAAACTAGAAAAGCATTTCATTAATATCATAGGCCACATTCAGGGTATAAATATTATGTTATATATTAATATCTAAGCAATTATTAAATTTATATATAACTTCATATACTCAGATCAACTAACTAAATCAACGATGCCATCAAAGAAAATGCAAGATGCTACCAACAGCAATAGGCTATATTTACTTGGTAACATCTTTCGTATGTCATAACAGAACTTAACAGTTCTGAGTCAACAAGTAAATTACAGCAGGTTTAAGACTCATTCAAAACACTAGTAAAAATAGGCCTACATAATTAACTAACTAGAATGCATATATATGTTTAAATAAGAAAATATATAAACCTATATACAAGCTAGACAATGACATTACACAGTTGTATTTACAACAAAACAAGGTAAACAGCTTTGGAATGAAAATTCCAGCTTTGTATTTCTATTTTAGACCTAGCCTAGTGACAATTATCTATACACCTTAAAATGCCTAATTAATATCAAACAAGTAATTATACTCATAGTGTAATATTTCACCAATTTCTTATAGTTATCGTACAAATTGTTAGATTGATTTATGGATTTCACTTCTTCAACTTCTTCTGGAAGCTCATTCCAGCCAATAATAATTCTCTGACTAAAATTATTAGAAATTAAATTATCGTTCAGTAAATGTCACACTAATCAGCAAGACACAATTTCTGAGTATTTACTCTTAAGCTCAAAATTATCGTTGCATGAATTCAATATCTTCTCCAGGGGGTTTGTGATAGGCTAGGTCTCACCTATACCCCCCTCTTGCTCGCGTGTCTTTAAGCAATAGTGCCAATATTATTAGTAACAATAATAAATAATGAGTAATTATAACAACACTAATATGAATAGTAATAAGTAATAATAACAACAATTATAGTCATAATAGTAAATAATAAGTATGACTAAGACTCGTCCTTCACGACTCCATCACAAGAGAATCATCGTCTAATGCTGAGATAGCCTCCATGACTGTTGAATGTAGTTATCAGACTTCTGATTGAATGAGACTGGCGTTTTCATTTCTCTCCATAAGAATAATTAAATCTACATGTTCAGTGTGTTCATTGGCTGATGAAACATCCCCTTGACTTTCCTTATCTGATGGAACATCATTTCGATTACGTTCAGCGTTGGATGCAGAAGTTTTCCTTTTATTGATATATTCATCTATTATCACTGTTAACTTTTTCATGTAAATTTCTATGTCAATTTTAAAATTAGACGCCTTCAGTTTTATTCCTCTGTGGCTAATTAAGAATGGTACAAATCCACCTGCAAGAGTTGCCGCCATTTGATTGGTTGGAGACACTTTGTAGAGATCACCAAACGATAACACAATGATGCAGATTAATAAGACAAAGAACATGCTAAGAATAAACTGTCGTAGTATTCCGAGTAGGGTTCTATTCACCGGACCTGAACTGCCTGAAACTTTGCGTAAACAAGTTTTAAATAAATCTTTTGGAACGAAAGGAGTTATTTTACTTTTCTTAAAATTTATGATCTCCGATGTATTATATTTATTCCTTCTTTCAACTATAGAAGTCAGATGTATTTTCTGATCATGGAGTTCAGATTTATCCTCTTCACTATCTCCATTAGTACAAGGACCACTCTCATTCTCATCGATTGTATTTGCCATTCGACTAGCAATTTTGATGTCTTTTTCACTGTTTCCATTAGTACTTGGATCACATTCATTCTCATCGATTGTATTTGCCATACGACTAGCAATTACGGTAAATAATTCCTCGTTAAGATTGGTAAAGACAGAGTTAATGCTCAGGTAAGCATCAATACAATAAGCAATCAAGAGCAAGATGAGACACCCATACTCCATGACATGTGCCGTGTTCAAAATTAATCCCATTAAAGTGTAGCAAGCGGACTTTCCAATGTAGACTGCAAGATCTGCGTAAATTAGCATCATAGAACAGAGAGTCGTCAGCAAAACAATGGCAGCTACTAAATTCACCAATGTGTTTATTATTATTTCTTTAATGCAATATCCTTCATTTCTCACTCTTGAAATCCAACTAATCTTTTTCGTTGAGTCTTGATTTTGTGCAAGAAAAAGAAGAAAAGATTCTATACAAAATAACTCTTTGATACCGGATCTGGAAAGAGATGAAGGATTGAAGAGATTATAGATTATACTACAACTGAGGAACAATATTGGAACAGAGTAGAACAAACACACGATTATAGATATTGGAAGCATAATCATCGATCCGATTAGAGCTTTACAGAAATCACATCCGCAACGTTTACTGAAAGGGTATAACGTGTTTCTGAAAAGTAATCTTACAGCTCGGCCGTAGCATGACTGCTTCAAATCTGAAATTGCATCATCTACTGCATCTTGAAACCGGCCACCTCTTTCGTACAATCGTACTAGTCCGAAGACGAAATGACCAAGGAGATAAATTATATAGGCTGCCAAAAGGAGTCCAGGTAATGGCTGCCAATATTGAGAAATGCGATGGACGCAACTGATTGGAATTTCTATTTGACGCAGCGCAGATTTTCTCTCCTCCATCTCATGCAGTTCAAGCACATAATAGAGGATTAGTCGAACAAAATATGGAAATGAAATTAAAGCGGTAGCAAGAATTACAGCGAGACAATTCTTTAAACGGACATAGCGAATTCTTTCGAAGTATACTTTATCACTTAAACCGCAGCGAAATATAAGAGTTTGCAGTTCCTTAACTTTGCAGAAAACCATCGATTCGATAAAACTTCCTATCGGGAAAAGAGGCAGATTATTTTTCGAGAGAAATATTTCATTACTTTGATCGAGGTTGATTTTTGACACCTTTATTTTTATCTTCTCTCCGAAAGAGGGCTTCTTTTCGTCACATTTATTACAAGGAAATTCGGGTGATTCTCCAAGATCAATTGTTTTATTGGAAGTGATGCTTCCGGGGGCTTTTTTGTTGCATATTACAACGTTTTGCTCTAATGGTGCAGACAATCCAAGGTACAAGTCCGGTGAGGTATTAGGAGTGAAGCATGTCCACGATGGAATATATTCAACTCCAAATAGGAAAACGCCAGCAGCAAGAATAAAGAGCAGGACGTCAAGGAGTCGAATGTATTTATTAGGATGCATCGCTTGACAGTGCAGCTCGTTTGTTTGAGAGTTTCTAGAACAACAGTAGTTAACGAACACTGCTGCACCGTTGACTTCCTCTACTACTGTTTGACAAACACTGGTATGTTCGTCTTCGATCGTTTTGTTAAGCTCGGAATTGAAATCACGCGCGACAGCATCGAGAACTGTTAGTCTGCGCTCTGCTACCGTCCGTTTCATCAAACATCCGGCAGGTTCTTCCTGTATTAAACATAGTACAAGCAGCTATCGCCAGTGTTTTGATTTTTACCTTCAATTTTTTTATTTGTTTATCTTGTTGCAATAATAGTGTAACTGAAAACATACTTAACTATTCATAAATGTAAATACAAAAGTCAAGAGAAGAAGGTTATCACAAAAGAACTTAAAAACCGTGAGGTACTGGAAAAGGTATCGGCAACTGACTACCATCAACAACTTCATGAGTTAAATTTTTAATCGTTTTGCTGCATAATAATGTAAAATGTAAGTGTAATAATATGTGGCAACCATACATTTTAATTGCAGCTCACAGAGAGAAGATAACTAAAAGATATCAAAAACACAAGAAAAATAAAGTTAAAACATAAGTTACATAGACCACTAATATTAAAAAATTGAAATGAATTGTATGTATATTGAGAAAAATATTAGTATTTGTAGTCCAATATCATGCCATTAATTTTCCTCAATTATCTGTCACGTTTAGAGTTCACCTAACCTTGACATAATATTTGATTTATAACTTTCTAATATCTCCTGCTATCATTTTGCGCAGTTCAATTTTATTGGTATAGTAATCTAAGTTAATACTGAAAGGGGTTTCAACTCATTACAGCAGGTAACAAAATTGGATTTAGACTAGGCAGTTTGAAGAACTTTTGAAAGAGCCTGGAAAGTTTATATTTGTTTTCACAAGATTTTAGTCATCCACTCTTCCCTCCTTTACTCAGAAATAACACATTCATGCGTAATTGATGTTATTTTTTTAGTAGAATTTAGCTACGAAATATAAAATAAATGCTAAAGTTAACATTACAATGCATTTTATTTTATCTAGCACTGTAAATACAATAAAATATTCAGCTACTGAATGCATGATGAACTACCTACTTGTAACACTATGTTAATATGCTCGACTCCATAGCTTAGTGACTTAAGAGAGAGAACTTCAAAGTTGAACTCTAAACCTAGTATCCATTGCCCGGCATCTCCTATAACACGCCACCATCTTCTGGATTGATATGCCCACAGGAAATCTTCTGCACTGATATTCACGATACCATCCAGCACTTCTTTAGACTGGTTGAGTATGACAAGATTGTATTCAATTAGTTTAGTTATTGGTCTACTGGTTAGATCATCAACTGTCTTCCTTTGCATGTCGTTTACAAGTCTAAGAGAGCAGGCTTCCACACTGGCCGACTCGAGATTTAATTGCGTTTGATTTACGTCATTTACCTGTATTAATATATCTTCAGATTTCACCGAAAGTGCTAGGATAAGTATTAAATCTAGCACCAAATGACTTGGCTTCATTTTCGTCTAAGGACCGTTGCAAAGCTTTGAATAACAGGATTTTCTCTGAATTTGGAAGACAATTATTGCTTAATTGAAACTCCTCTGAAACATAAAGCGATAGTACATAATGTGCATTGACTGTAAAATAATGTTACATGTGTAACTTTTGTATCATCTTAAAATTATATAATTATGTCAAGAATTGGCAAAAATGAAACTGTTTGAAGTCTAGCGATGTGCAGATTTTATCCAATAGACACTTCAGTTGTACAAGCATTTTTAAATTTTCAAAACCATGTACTTATAAACTGCTTGATGAAGCCAATACCTGTTCTAAATTAAAATTAATTAAATATTTAAGAAATAGAAGAATTCACAACTATTTTCAATTATACGAAAATTAAACCGATTTTATATTTCATGAGTCAGCGAAATTCGTAAAATGTAAAATATGACTTTTAATACAAAATTTTCGCTTTAAATAAATAAAACAATTTCCTTTATATAAAACAAATTTACTAACGATATACAAAATACTATTCAGCTCTCTAGCGTAAATTCCTATTTTTTACTTTCCTCAAGACTACTCAGCCTACTAGGATTTCCTCTAAGATAGACCCTAGATCAGAATATATCAGTGGAACACTCTTCCCAATTTATCGTCTACAGATCACTCACTTAACATCGATCGTTCGATGGATAATAATTATTTCTACTAATTCTAATTCTACGACATTCTTTACTTTTACTAAATCTCTTTTCAACTTTCAACGTGGAACGTTCTACATGAATTTTTTCCTTCCGCCATTTGTTTTCTTACTCAAACATCTCCAGGCTTATTCCCATTGGTCACTTGACTCTAGCTTAGCTACAGCCTAGGAACACGGTTTAATTAATGTCAATATTCTCAAATCTTTACTTCCATTGCAGTATTATGAGATACTATATTTGAAATACGATTATAAAACAAAATATATCAAATATATCGACTCAAGCTATCAAAATGACGACGCTGATGATGGTGATGATGATGATGATGTTGATGATAATGATGATTATGATGATAATATGATAATGATGATGATGACGATAACGATAATAATGATGATAATGATTATTACGATGATGATGATAAGAAAGCAATTAACTACCCTATAATTAAGCTCAAAATTAAATTAAAATGCTGACTAATTACTATTTAAGCGCTACCAGCTTTTGCAACGAACTTGCGCTTGCTAACTATCACAGACTATCGTTGACTATCACTGACTATCATTAACTATCATAGACTATCGCGGTATCCATCCCTCAAGCATCTTGCCCTAAGGCACCGTCGACGTCTGAGACCAAACGCTAAGCCTTCAGGACAACAGCCTCAAAACTAACTCTTTCGTGTTATTGTATATGCATGGAATAACAACTGTGTCCTTTCACTGGTTATATCACTAAGAGATTACATCACTTCCTTTAGTCTCGCAGTTTATATATAACGTATCAGGAGCCTGTATTCCATACCATGACTAACGGTTTCTGCTTCAATAGCTGCAACTAGCAACACAGAAATTATTTGGCTTACATCAGCATTCTCCATTTTGAAAAGAAGTAAATCTAAAGCCAAAGTGTGCAGAGAAACAGCTGCTTTAAGCAATAAAACGTATTCTGAAGAGTTGAAGCGCTGACTCGTGAATGTATCAATTCCCGGAAGTGTTTTGAAGCAAACTGCTTCCTGGGCTGAACTAGTATAGAATCGGACCCACTGAAGGATTGAATGCGTCTAGCCCTACTTCAATTTACTCCTTGTCTACAACTGTTTATTCAACAAACAATTTTTCTATAATGAAGAATTAAAGCTGGTAAAGCTAATGCTAGCGCCAGTTTCCTCACTCGAAAGCGATGCTAGTGACGGGCCAGTCCAGGATTTGAACCCCGCACATACTGATCCATTCATTACATTCATTCTTAAGAATTGTAATATAGGTTACAAATTGTCGTACCTCTGAAATATATTGAACTTCATTTGGCAGCTATGGTTTAATCCTACTTATATGCTTTTGTAATTGGTCAGTGCTGTGGGAAATTGAAAGTAAGATAGTAGTATTCTTAAACTATCTTTAATCATCATCAACATCTTCTTCCCTTGAATCCCAGTTTAACTAAGGTCGGGATATGAATAGACAGTCTTAATTCATCACTGTCTTGCATCATATCATCAGTCAATATCATATTTGCGACATTTCCATTCGTTACAATTTTTGTAGCAATTAATGGCTCCAAGGCGCTCACCAACCGAATGAATGCCCTTTCTGCTCTTTCTTAAACTCTTTTTAGTAATATATTTATTTCACTATTTCATACCAGTAAATGCAACATAAATATAAACAAGCATATGCAAATATTTGTACATTACACGTAACACGTCCTTCAACATTTTACTCACCAGATAAAATACAACACATTTCAAATACATGTGGTTAAAAGAAGCTTTTAGTCACAAATCACTAATTTAATAAATGTGAAACAATTTTTTTAGAAATCCAAAACTTATAATAATAATAATAATAAATAATAATAATAATAATAATAATAAAGGTTTGACGTCCGTTTCCTCATACAAGGATGATGTCAGGGACGTAAATCATGAATTAAAAAAAACACGCATTATAGTGAAATGATCAACTATGTAGATATCTACCACTTTTTAATATCACATGTTTAAACCGTTAGGCAATTTATTCCATTTCCGTGTAACCAGTCTAGTGAATGTCCGAGATATTACTCGCAGATCAGCGCGGCTGGGATTCGAACCCACGAGGGTTCAATTCACCTCAGGATCAGTCATTTAAAAATTCATGACGTTACCCCTACGCTATTGAGACATTCTGAATTATAACGAATCATTGCTAAAGAACCCCCATTGTGAATTGTGTATTTATTTGTTATGCTTGTACATGTATATAATAAAATCTGAGTTACATAATAATGAAACGATTGAGATAATTAATTTCTTTGAAGAGTTATGCCTACATTATCTTACTGACAAAAATGATCAAAATACGATTAAGCATGTCGCTTCTCTGCAGGCAAAGTCACATAATTTCGGATTAGAAAGATTTAACAAAGTAGTTTTTGAACTGCGTAATGCACATTACGCAGTTGCGTTTTAAATCTAGCACTAATAGGTTTGGAATGTCTAGAAGCTTTCTACAAATTTCGATTCATGTCACCCATACAAACTATATATAGATATATATATATATATATATATATATATATATATATATATATATATATATATATATATATATATATACAGACTGGGGCAAAAAAAATCCCTAGCGAAATCTCAATAACTTTAAGAAAACTCAAAATTTCTCTACGAAATTTACGGAGCTTCTAGGGGAGGAATTTTTGCGTATATCCTGCAAATTTAATGAAAATCTATTGAGCAGGGAAAATATTACAGCGTTTCTACGAAAAAAGTGCAAAATCAGTTTTAACAAGGCTTTTTAACCAAAAGTCTTAATAACTTGGACAAAACTCAAAATAGTTTAACAAAATTTTCTGAGCCTCCAGAGGAGAAATTTCTACACATATTCTGCAAATTTGGTGAAAATATATTCTGAAGTAACAAAAATACATCGTTTCTTCGAAAAATGTTAAAATCAATTTTAACAAGGCTTTTTAAAACAAAAGTACCGGATATTTTCTTCAAAATTTAGGAATAATTTTAACAGAAGAAAGAAAATTTAAGCATCTTTTATTGGAATAGCTAACAAGGTGGTGCAGGCTTAAACTCCACCACTTAAGTAAACGGTCCTTTTCAGGGTCGTTATTTTCTTTAAAAGGATCGACTGACATTTCGAATAGCCTTGTTAAAATGGATTTTATCACTTTTGTTTTAGAAATGCTGTAATTTCATAACTAATGAAAATATCTCCATCAAATTTGCAGGATATACGCAGAAATTCCTCTTCTAGAAGCTCCGTAAATTTCATGGAGATATTTGGAGTTTTCTTAAAGTTATTGAGATTTCGCTAGGGGATTATTTTTGTTTGCCCCAGTCTGTATATATATATATATATATATATAATATTATATATAGATATATATATATATATATATATATATATGAGAGAGATATGAATTTTATGAATTTCCAGAGATCGGGTTCGGTTCGGTTCGTTGAAAATGAAAGTTCGGTTCGGTTCGGGTTCGGTTAGCAGTTGACAATTTGAGAGTTCAGTTCGGTTCGGCTTGCTTTCCACCTGACAAAAATTCGATTCGAGTTCGAAATGATTTGGTTTGGATAAAGTTGCAATTGTTTAACATTACATATAATAATCATGGTTATTGGTCCTCTGACTCTTTTTCCTTCCATTCTATCTTCTATGACCATTTTAAATAGACTTTCCCCCTTAGGATGTGTCCTATCCAACTCTTCTCCCTATGTCTTAATATATTTTTAAACTGTCTATCTTTACCAACTCTCTCCAGAACTTCCTCATCTGTAACCTTTTAAGTCCAGCTAATCCTCTCCATTCTTCTCCATATCCGAATTTCCAATGCTTTCAGTTTCCTTACATTTTCTTTTATTGATGTCCATGCTTCACATCCATATGTAGCGTGGTCCATATCAATGTTTTCACTATCTTTTTCTTAATGTCTTTCTTTATACTTTTTGTTAAAAACTCTTTTCTATTGTCGAAGGCTTCTTTTGCTTGTGCAATCCTACAATATATTTCAGTCTCACGTTTCCCATCATTTGTTACAATATAGTATGACCTATATATTTGAAAATCCTTCCCTGTTCCAATTTCGTAACATTGCTATAATATTTGCTTCACCTATATTCTGGGATATTCTCATCACTTCTGTCTCATTGATGTTAATCTTTCGTCCAAATTTTAATGCCGTATCATTCAGACTATCCGCTATCTTCCGTTGACAAGTCTCGCTTACCGCTACCATTCCTTTGTAAGGCTACCATTATGTGTTGGAACCAGTCTTACCTGAATATATGCTGTTAGATACTGTATGACTTGTAAATGCAAAAACTAATATATATTTGTATTGTTCTTACAATCTTTATATATTGTCAAACCTTCTTCAAAATATCTTAATGCAGACTTTGAAAAATAGCTGAAAAGAAAAGTCTTCTCCTGAGGTTGGCAGAGGAGAAAGGGACTTCAAGAGTTCGGTTGGATTCGGTTTGGACAAAGTCTAGGTTCGGGTTCGGTTCGAGTTCGGCCAGAGTCTGGGTTCGGGTTCAGTTCGGTTCGGTTCGATTCCCATATATAATTTAAATATATATATATATATATATATATATAAATATATATATAAATATATATATATATATATATATATATATATATATATATATATATATATATATATATATCTGCAGAGCAGCAGCTTAGTAATTTAATACATGCACTGCAAGGTCAGACTCTGGCCTATTGAACGTTGACTCCATTTAATTAATTTCATTATTTTATATTTTAAATTAGAATTGTGTATTTTAGAATATGTGAGTAGTAAAATAATATTTATTTATAAGCTACTCAATATATTACCAGTGAGCTGTTTGAATTGAAACTTATATTTTAAAAGCAGTAGTAAAGCGCAGTAGACTTTAAAATCTTATTTCACATGCTGCCTAGAGGCATGAATGTCATATGGCATGTATATCTTATTACATCTGCGGCGTTATATACCATGGACCTGCCAGAAGGCAGTGCACTAAGAGAGAGAGAGAGAGAGAGAGAGAGAGAGAGAGAGAGAGATGCTGCCTAGAGGCAGTACTATCACGTGACTTGTATATCTTAATTAACATCTCAGCTTTGGAAGCAGCTGCTCTAGTTGTTGCTATCAACTTTCGCTGTTGCCATCTCCGGCATTTTCACAGACTAATTAAAGTTATAGATATCTTCAAAGATGCGTCACCTGTGTGACCTCTAAGTACTACATGATTATTCTCTTTCTTTCTCCCTCTCACTCACTTTCTCATTCTTTCTTTCTTAGTGCATTTCTCACATGATCTATAACGCATCCACTAATCTCTATCGTCCGTTGTCCTCTTCATGTCCACATAAATACCAGTGGATCTTTAAATCATCTAAAATTCCTTGTGATACACCACTACACTTGGGAGATTCAGCTTATGACGAGGTGGGCCCCTATGCCTTCCTCAGCTTCGATTAACATTCACTGGGCAGGGGCGTCTTTCCGTGAGAAAACAATCCTGTCTACCAAAAGAATGATTATATTAACATTAATATTATTTGTTTAATATTATCATAATAAAAATTTACTCGACTAATAAGTTAGAAATATACAAGAGCGTTGAGAACATGTAAACCGAGGTGGAAACGGCTGTGAATGTTGAAGAAGCAAACACTCCAGTAGAACCAGAGCATTCTAAGTGTTTTGAACTGTATGGACGAACTCATCATGGGTGACAGAATGAACCTAAACTACCAAAACTTTTGTCCACACATTTATGCTGCCTGATGCCAGCTGTTAACTCTTTGGTAAAAAAGCTAATGTTAACGTCAGTTTCCTCATTCGAAAGCGATGTCTGTGACGGGCGAGCCCAGGATTTGTGCACCGCACATACTGATCCGCGGTCGAGTATCTTACAGAAAAAACCACTGGCTCCAGCCGTTTGGAATTATAAGTAGATGGAAAAGCAAAGGGGGAATATTTTACTTACTATCCTTCAAGTAAACATTACCTAATACTAGTACCCTTCCTTTGACTGACTAACCGGATTTTGACTCGCACCGTATATGGACCTCTCACTCTGCTCATCGGCTTCGATTTGGTCTCACAGTACTCAATGTTATCATGGACAACAGTAGCACTCTAATCGTATTGTTGTTGTTGTTCTTGTTGTTGCTGTTGTTGTATCATTTGTCGTAATATCTCCAACTAAATAATTAATTTGTATTTCAACACTTCATCCCGTAGGTGGAACATTTCTTTATTGCAGAGACACTTGAAAGCAGTTACTAAAAATATAAATATTGTCAAAGTAATTTTACACAGCGTATAAAATAATAACATATAAAAATTACCCTTAACCCCCTAAACCAAAACTGTTGAAAAGTGAAGAATGGAATTTTGTTAGAGATGGTAGCGATGAAGTCAGCTTGCGTAGATATGTGATCTCTTTATCAAAACAAAGTTGTACTGGTTTCAATTAGCCCAAGCTTCTTTGGTAGATCTGTGTTTTTTGTGCTGAGCCTGGTTAGCTTGCGTGAGTGTTCTTCTTAGGATGTAACTAATGTGGGGGGGGGGAGAGTTCTTCCACAATACTTTATTTTTTAATATTTCATGTATTCTTGTTTAAAGTATTATAGAGGGCTTATTCATTCATTGACATTTACTTTGTGCATTAGTTCCCAATTAAAGAAACCTCTATTGATCTAAAATGTACTGTAACAGAGCTACACGTATGCCCCTACCAATCTAAATGAGCTACTCTATCTCTCTTTCTCTCCCTCTCTCTCTCTCTCTCTCTCTTGATGCACTGCTTACTGGAAGGTCCATGGTATATAACGCCTCCACTTTTCTCTGTCTTCCGCTTTACTCTTCATGTCTACAAATGAGAGGGTCTTTAAATCATCTAATATACCTGATCTCGGCCTGCCCCCGTCTCTTTTTCCTTCCATTCTACCTTCTCTGACCTCCATTGATTGACCTTCCCCCTTTGTATGTGTCCAATCCAACTAATCTTTCTAGTAGCAGAGTACTATATACTCGTAATTGAAGTTAAGCTAGTTGTAGAGCAGTTACATGTTGCTCTAACTGAAATACAAAAAAAACTGAAACAACAGCTTTTGCTTATCACTGGGTTAGAGTTGGCTTTATTAATCACGTGCAGTTATCGTGTAGTGAATGAGCAATAGAGAGTAACCTGATGAGTGACTGAAATAAATCATCATACCCTGACATATCGAGTTAAACTTAAAACTCTCTTTTAAAATCTTTTCACTATGGGCGTGCCTTCAAAGCGCTCATGTGAAACCAGATACGCTCTCTATCTCTCTCTCTCTCTCTCTCTCTCTCTCTCTCTCTCTCTCTCTCTTACTCTCTCTTCCTCTCTCTCGCTCTATCTTTACCTCTCCCCTTGCATCTTCCAGCTTTTCCTACTCTTTCCACTCTCCCATTGGCTAAATAAAGTTTCAATTCCATGTGATACAACAGACGCCCTGTACTCACATAGCCTCAGCCTCTAATCTGTGGTATGTATCTGAGCTCTCACACATGATTCTCTTGTTCTCAGGTCTGTAACTTCATCAAATTAATTCCGAGGTTGTCTTGCGAAAGTTGCTTAAAATAGCATCAGTTTGACAATTATAGCTAAATTATTCAAATATGATAGTGTAGTTGAGTTTTAAGTACTGGACGTTGCATATATATATATATATATATATATATATATATCTATAATATATATATATATATATATATATATATATATATATATATATATATATATATATATATATACATGTATATACTTGTATATGCACTCTGTACACCCATAAACACGCAGTGTGCGCATAGTTGTATACTCCGTGGTTAAAGCGGGAATTGAGAGTTAGCGGGTCGTCCAAATTCCCCTCTTCCCTTTCACAGGGTCCTATCTGTAGTAGTGACCCCTGGCGGGGGAAATCAGTTCAGAAAAGTTTTTTATATGCGTGCAATATTATTATGTAAATAATTATACATATAATATACATTATAATATTTATCTATATTAGATTAATTTATAATATAAATTATGTCGGCGTGTATATGCGGATACTAGAAGATCGATGTGCAGGATAGCTTAGTCTATCGATCTCGAATCAATTGATAAGAAAACAATATTGAGATATGTCACTTGAGATCTTGTGAAAAGAAATATATCAATCATTTCTATATGATTGATACAATGGAGTAGACAATTAGTCACTCATCCACAGAGCTTATGATGATAGAGACTTGAGGTTCTGTAACTTGAGCCAGTGGCGAAGTCGGTAAAATACTCGACCGCGGATCAGTTAAATTACTAATCAAATGTTAGCAGTGATAAATTGTTAACATGGTTGATCATTTCTCTGTAATGCGTGTTTATTTTACTCATGTCGGGACGAGTGGTGGCTGCTGTCTTTCCCTGGACTGTTGAAGATTTTATCAGGTGGAAAATATTCCAGTTAGGACGTCACTGACTCATTCACCTCATTGAAATTTAATTATAATATAATTATTATAATATTATTACAATTTCAGTAATACTATTTTAATTATAAATATTTGTAAGATAATAAATAAATATTATTGCATTATTATTAATTTATTACAATCTTATTCATAAACACTTTAATTTGTCATTGATTGATTAGATCTCACTTTAAGACACTGAAAGTCGTACGTGTATCTGTTCTTAGTGTAATTCAACGCTAGATATTTCGTGACCGTCTTGATATGTTCAGATTTGTGTAATGCATTTAATAAAATTGAATCAAATTAATTTATTTAGGCCTATTACTTTATTCTTTGCTAATATTGAACTAAACTAGACAACACATGTGCGTCATGCTAGCAGTGGAAAAGCATGCGTGACTAAGAAATTACTTCATTGCGAGATATTTTAAAAAAAGCTAAAGCTAAGGTTAACGTGAGTTTCCTCACTCGAAAGTGATGTCAGTGACGGAAGAGTCCAGAATTTGAACCCCGCGCTTACTGATCGCCACTGACTGGAGCCAGTGGCGATGTCGGAAAAGATATTCGAACGCGTGACTTTCGTTGTTTACTCGTCGTAGGATACTTTAATAGGTTAGAGAGATAAATAATAGGTATTAGAGAGATATTTAATAGGCATTGGAGCGATATTTAATAGAGATTAGAGAGATACTTAGTAGGTATTTGAGATATATTTAATAGGCATTAGCTGGGTAATTTGATAACTGATTTTATTAGGGTTAATTAAAGTTAATGAGCTATGTGTCACGTGATGTTGATTTTATCAAGATATTGCACATTCTGTGCAAGTCGATTCCAGTCCAGTAATTAAAATTTGAGGGGCAGGGGTTTAGTACTCGCCCACCAAACCTGGGCTCTCCCGTCACAGACATTGCTTTCACGTGAGGAAACTGACTTTAACTTTAGCTTTACCAGATTTATCAATGAGAAATGGTCCCTCTCCGGTCATAAAATTGTAACGATAAAAGGCATTAAGCCAAGTAATTTACATAATAACTTTTTACTTAATGCTTAACTACTTAAAATAATTAAGTATTAAGTAGATAAGTATTAAGTACTTAATACTAAATTATACTTAAAGTAATTTACTTATACTTAAATTATTTAATACTTATACGTTTGATGTCTATTATTTAGCCCCATTTGTGATCGGCTCCCCCCTCCCCCCCCGTTATACCACATGAGTGAAATTAATGACTACACCACTGAGCTTCTGAATTCTAAGATGATAAGCTACATTTTTATCATTGTATTATTAAATTTATTCATATTTCTCGATTTTAAATTAAATAAAATTTAATTTAAACGGAATCAGATGCAGCTTCAGCGAATCCGTTTGGTGATTCTGGTATAACTAATATATAGGACATTTATTAGTGTCATTTAAAACGTATGATGCGTATTTCAGTCTATATACATCTGCAACTGTAATTTGAGTTATTTGCCGGCGAAAAAATTTACTTCTATAGCTGCTTATAAAAAATATAAACAATTTTCTGAGCTGTCAATCAAAGTCCAGAGTAAAAGTTAACATGTCTAAATATTGAATTAGGCAGCCAGCAATGGTTCAAATGCTTAATGGTTTAAATGCTTAATGGTTTAAATGCTTAATGGTTTAACGGCTTAATGGTTTAAAAAGCTGGTAAAGCTAAGGTTAACGTCAGTTTCCTCACTCGAAAGCGATGTCAGTGAAGGGCGAGCCCAGGATTTGAACCCCGCATCATCTGATCCGCAGTGTCTTACCGACTTCGCCACTGGCTGGAGCCAGTGGCGAAGTCGGTATTAAATGCTTAATGGTTCAAATGCTTAATGGTTTAAATGCTTAACGGTTTAAAGGCATAATGGTTTAACGGATTAATGGTTTAAAGGCTTAACGGTTTAAATGCTTGATGGTTTAACGGATTAATGGTTTAACGGCTTAATGGTTTAATGGCTTAATGGTTTAAATGCTTGATGGTTTAACCCACAATAGTTTAGCGGCTGGGTGGGTAGAATGCTGGTGTGTAGTCAGACTGTGGATGAGTAGGTGCAGGATTCAAATTTCAAGCACGTCGAGTCTCTGACAGGACGTGAAGAGAGAAAACTGACTTTAAACCTGACTGGAGGCTTGTTTATATGTTTATAGCTGATAGTTATCATGGGTGACGGTGACGCTTGTAATATTATACTACTCCAGCATAAAAAGAGTGTGTGTATGTATGTATGTATGTGTGTGCGCGCGAATGTGCGTGTGTGCGTGTGTGCGTGTGCGTGTATGTGAGACATTGAGAGACGGATATATATATATATATATATATATATATATATATATATATATATATATATATATAGAGAGAGAGAGAGAGAGAGAGAAAGGAAATCCTTAGTGAAATTATCCAATCAGTTATAGATTTAAGATAAATAAAATCTCATCATGCATTTATCAACCTTATCATACCAGATACTCAGTGCAAAGAGTTTTCTAAATAGAGGCTCCATTTTTGGCTGAAATTCAAATTGATACGTACAGTTTTCCTAACCTAGGATAACATACATGTTAGTACCTTGGTGTCCTTTGTGTCCGTGTCACTTTATCTCCATGTATTTCTAGTGTACGATTTTACCGAAGTGAAATAAACTTGATTCAATTCAATTCATGTAATTATGCTTATATGATTCACAGATTATATAACCACATGTAGGCTATTTAAGATGGATTGGTTTGTTAAAAAGATACAGAGAGAGAGAGATACAGAGAGAGATATTATACTGGTGAGTTTTGGGACGACTGTTATCCCATAAACCATTTCTATATTGATGTACAGGCGCTTGAATCGTTTGATGATTTGATGAAGCATTCGAAAGTGAACATAAAATAGCCGAGGATAGATTTATGTAGAGAAAATATGTTCTGCGGTCATACTGTAGACATGGCAGTAAAAGATATAGGAAGAGAGCGAGAGAGAGAGAGAGAGAGAGATACAGAGAGAGAGAGATACAGAGAGAGATAGAGAGAGAGAGAGAGAGAGAGAGAGAGATACTGAATGGCATAGCAACATCTGCGAAGAAGCAATAGAACACGATTATAACTCGGGTTTTGTATATTTTTAAACAGAATGAAGTATGTGTGATACATGTAATACATGTGATACATGCGACATATGTATCACATGTATCGCATATTATACATGTGATATATGTAATATGGTGATCCATGTGATATGTGTAATATATGTGATATTGTGATAAAAGTGATGCAGGTGATACATATGATATATATATATATAATATATGTGATAAATGTGATATATGTTAGCTAACAGTCTCATATTCATTTAATTCAAAATGTGTTTAGCCATTACCCAAATATGTCTCAGATCTTTAGATTTCTGAAGTGCATGAAGGCCTGTAAAACTTAACTTCAAAACTCAAAAAGTTTTAATAAATACTCAGTTTTATATTTATTGAAATCTCAAGGACTACACTTCTATTATTTAAATCTGTCAAATGTTTGACTCCGATATGATGTAAAAAGTAAATTAATAAAACGTTTTGTTAGTTTTATTTCAGCAGTAGCTGACAAACAATAGGTTATTAATAAAAACATTCTTCTCTTCTTCATTGAACTGCCGAGTGGCAGGTCCAATGTACATATTCATACTCAAAGTCCGTTTTCTCGCTTCATAAGAGCACTTCTTAGATCAGCAAGTTAATCCATTCAGAAAGTCTATGCCTTATCCATACCTTATGTAGCCTATAGCTTGGGAAAAATATGGCTTCTGAGATGGTTTCCCGTTGACTTCCTCAGTTAGGTGGATTAATTACCATTTAATTCTGGGAAAAAAATTTCATGGTGAAGTGGGTTCCCTCTTGCCATCCTCAGTTCCTGCCTTTAGTCGCCTCTTACGTACGCATGGCAGATTGTTTGCGGTTGCCCTATTCTGTAGTGGTCCAACCACACCCGAGCACAACACGGGACAAAGAAATACAACCAACACAATAAAACGTTTTGTTGGGTTTATTTCATCACTAGTTAACAAACAATAAAACGTTATGTTGGTTTTATTTCATCACTAGTTAACAAACAATAAAACGTTATGTTGGTTTTATTTCAGCAGTAGTTAACAAACAATAAAACGTTATGTTGGTTTTATTTCATCACTAGTTAACAAACAATAAAACGTTATGTTTGTTTTATTTCAGCAGTAGTTAACAAACAATAAAACGCTATGTTGGTTTTATTTCAGCAGTAGTTAACAAACAATAAAACGCTATGTTGGTTTTATTTTAGCAGTAATTAAAAATTAATAAACCTTTTTGTTTGTTTTATTTCTGCAGTAGTTGACAAACAATTAAACGTTATGTTGGTTTTATTTCAGCAGTAGTTGTCAATCAACAGGTTAACTCTATAAATCACCTCACATAATGGCAGCTACGACTAAGACTCTGCCCAGAGCGACTCATGACATCAGACTCTGTGGTCTCACTGGGCTCATATTCGCCATCATCACGACCTCCCTCATTCTCTTCCTCGAGGGGTTCGTCACCACGTCATGGGCAGTGAAGGACAAGGAGCATCAGGGTCTGTGGCACACGTGTGAGGCTAAGGATCAGCCTGCTGCTGATGGTAATGTTTGTGTGGCTTATTCTGCTGTTGCTCAAAAACAACAACAATTGTATCAACGATAGCAACATTAACAACAACAATAACAATTATAACAACAACAACATATCAGCAGCAACAATAAACACAACAATAACGACATCATCAGCAACAATAGTAATAAAAGCCATAACAAATACAGAAACAGCACAGCAACAACAACAACGTACATTTAAAACAACAACGTCATCAGCAGCAACAGAAACAAAAACATCAACCATCAACATCAACAAGAACTACACAAAAGCAACAGCAACCATAACAATAACATCAATAACTAAATGTTACTGTTGTTAGTGACAGCATCGAGCACTATGTAATCAAAGCCAAGGCAATTAGCTGATGATTCTACATATGATGCAAATCAACTGTTAGAACCTGGTAAAGCTACGGTTAACGTTAGTTTCCTCTCTCGAAAGCGATATCAGTGACGGCGAGCCCAGGATTTGAACACGCACTTACTGATCCGCGGTCGAGTATCTTACCGACTTCGCCACTGGCTCCAGCCAGGTTCTGGTAAAACAGTCCTAGAGAAAATAGAGGAAAAGAGGTTTAAATACTGGTGTCACCTTGTTAGGTGTTGGTATCGGGATTTCTTAGAACAGCCTAATTGAAGCCATAGTGCTTCATGCATTTCTCAAACATCTCGAATTTCTCAAAGTGCTGATTGCTGATGAAAGCTAAAGCTAAGTTTTAAATGATTGTTTCAGTATCTAATAGGCTTCTCTCGGTGTTTGTTGATTTATTATTTTTATTACTTTAATTTATTTAGATTATTTAAATTATTTATTATTCTTGATTTATTACTGTACAGTAACTTTTATTAGTTTGAATTATTTTGTAGTATTTAGAGGTATTTCAAATAGTTTACCCATCACTGAATTCTGTTGGCGACATTTCGGCTGAGGTTAGAATCAATGGCCTCTTGTTTAAGTTTAGTTTACCGAATCATTGCAGACGTAACAACTCTCTCATTAATTCAACTGGCACTTGTTTAGTTGGCTCTCACTTTCCTGCAGTGTTAAAGTGACACATCCATGGCACAAATTCCTACGGAAAGTTTGCTCTCTCACTCAGAGAAAGAATATGAACTAATACATTAAAAAAACTTAAAGACAACCACTGATTTATTGATTGATTTATTTATTGATTGAGTGAGTGAGTGATTGGTAGAGTGATTGATTGCTTGACTGATTAGTTAATTAAGTAATTGATTGGCTGAGGCCTACTCATAATACTGCGTACGTCTCATGTTATACTGCTGCAGTATTTAAATCTTGCAAGTCTAAACGCTAAGTCGCTATTTTTGTTTCACTGGGTTGCACATACGAAATACCGCATGTGTCGCATAGTTTCCTATCGTGGTAAGATCAATCTGTTTCTATTCTTGCTGTAGTACTCACGTCTATTAATACTCCATGGTACGCTGGCTTTATTACCACGCCCTGTTTTAGGTTAATGGGTAAACATTCCTTCACGTCCCATCACATTGCAGCAGATTTCTGCTTTCATCTTGTACTGAGATATGTTCATAATGAACTTCATCATATATAACTATCCCTCTCCCTCTCTCTCTCACACACACTCTCTCTCCTCTCTTCTCTCTCTCCCTCCATCTCTCTCTCACCTCTTTCTAACTCTCTCCATCTCTCTCGCTATCTCTTTCTCTCTCTCTCCCTCTCTCTCTCTCTCTCTCTTTATCTCTGTTTGTTTCCTTCTCGTTCTCTTTTTTTCTCTCTCGCTTTCTCTCTCTCTCTCTCTCTCTCTCTCTCTTTCTATCTCGCTCTCTCTCTCTCTTTCTCTGTATAATTCTGTATAAGTATCCCTCTCTCCTCCCCTGATAGTTTTGTTGATATATAACAGCTATCAGCTATTTAAACATGTATCTTGCTTCCAATAATATCATATATTTCCAATAATGCCAATGAGATGTGGAATGACGCAATCCTGAGCACAGGCTGTCACGTGATCTGCGTAGAACTATTCTGCTTGTATGTATTTTATCTGTCTGAGTGTCTGTGTATATTTGTGTGAATATTTTTTGTATATTAGATGCATATTAGTCTATCTTGTCTTTTGTCCGGGACACTGAATAATTTCCTACTGTCAAATGTTGACAAATAAAGAAGTAGACATACTGCAGAATAACCTTTAACTGCACGTGTAGTAAGAGGCGGGTGAACCAGAACGGAGGAAAGCTACAGGAAGCTACCTAAGAAGCCATAGTTTTCCCAAGCTCTATGCTATATAAGGTATAGATAAGGCAAAGCTTTGAATGGATTACCCCATTGTATGGACTCGGTTATAGGCCTATTTGGATTGGGATTTCCCAAGTAGTTCTACTTTCTCCTGTATTTCAGTGTATTCAAGGTATTTCAGGGTATTTCAAGGTATTCAGGGTATTTCAGGATATTCAAGGTACATGCATTTCAGGTATTTCAAGGAATTTCAGGTAATTCAAGGTATTCAGGGTATTTCTGGGTGTTTCCATATATATTAAAGTCTCCACCCAATCAGTCCAGTGATCCTAGAAGTAAGGTAGGATACTTAGAGAGAGCTTTCTGAATCCTTCAATGCTTTGTTCCGTTAGATAGGAATACGTGGTCAGAATAAATTAATACGTTTTCGAATCCAGTCAAGCTAAGTATATGGTGTGCTCATTAAGGAGTGTAAAAGTAGACTCAGTGTCTGAACCTTAAATAGAGAGAGAGAGAGAGAGAGAGAGAGAGAGAGAGAGAGAGAGCGACAGAGAGAGAGAGAGGGAGAGAGAGAGAATAGAGAGAGAGAGAGAGAGAGAGATAGGCTGGTTATGGCATAGACACTAGGAGTTATAGCATCGGCAGCTGTGCGGCAATGTTGATATGTAACTTAATACCCACTGGTTGTGTTAAAATCCTGAATATTATACATTACATACTGGATGTTTAGGGGCCTACAGTTTGCGGTAATTTACAACAAGCGGTGCTAATCAACAATTAGACAACCACTGTAGTCAATGATAAAACCGACAAACATTGAGTCCAGAAAGAGATAAAGAAGAATGCTTCAGTTTTGGGATAAATATGTTATAGATATCATAGAAGTTTAACTGAAGATAAAATAGTGAAGGAGCAGAGATATTTTAGTGAAAATGTTGTTGCCTATCACAGGATATAGATGAGTCTGAACCTGTATTGAAGTTATCAATCAGGCTTTTACAAGTGAGGTTAAATTTGTAACATAACAGGACACTGGGCCAGAATGAACTTAATGCTTCTTAAGAAGTAAGTAGAAGATGTCTTTTACGAAAAAAGCACATTACCCTGGTGTAAGGAGAAAGTAGTGAAAGAAAAACAAAGTATTTTGTACGAATATAAAAGGCTCTTTTAAAAAGATCAAGTACAGGGTTTTATGAATGAAAATATTTGTTCAAATTTCACCTCCGATTTGACTGCCTGCTGGTAAGAAATTCGGTCTATAGCTGTTAAATGGCTTGAGCTAGTGGCGAAGTAGGTAAGATACTGAACCTCGGATAAGTATGTGCGTGGTATCAAATCATGGGTTCGCCCGTCACAGACATCGCTTTCGAGTGAGAAAACTGACGTTAACATTAGTTTTTTTAGCATTTTAAATATGGTCGACTAGTAATAGCTCTACCGGTAAATCAGCACTCCACGGTTTTGATGTAATTTAAACCTTGTGCTGTTGAATCCATTCTGGTTAACAAAATCTTCCATATCCATATCCATGTGGAAGAAACGGTGTGTCTTCAGCGGTGTATAAATTTCTCCTTCGACTTGGAACAACCAATATTCTCTGCAGAAATGTCTGCAGGCGTTTATCTGTAGTGGCAGAATGTCCGAATAGATAGCACGTTTGCCTGAGATGCAGGGGGACACCGGTTCAAATCCCAGTCTGGCAGTCTCCAACAGAATGTCATGTGATAGGAAATGAGAAGCTATATTTAGCTTTGCAGCTCTATGGCCTTATGTTTTTATTTAAATTCTGACAACCTATCATTCATCTAAAATGTATTGTTAAAATATTATATTTCACCAATACAATTTTATATTGAAATGTTTATAAAGCTGGTAAAGCTAAGGTTAACGTCAGTTTCTTCACTCGAAAGCAATGTCAGTGACGGGTGAACCCAGGGCTAGAACCCCACACCTACTATTGATCGGCACCTGCTGATCCGCGGTCGATTTTCTTACCGACTTCGCCACTGACCAGTGAAATATAACTGAAATACGAAGTCATTAATTGCCATTAAATTGTTTATTTTATTTTATATGTGACATTTATGTAAATGACAAATATTTACCAGTTTTTAATTCAAATAGCAACAATGATAGAAAAATTAATAGAAATAAATTTTGTATTAATTATATGAATTAACATTAAAGTTCACAGGCACGGTGCTTCTTTTCTAAGCGACTGGGCACACTCAAGCTACCATCAAGCATATGCTGATTAACATGACTATATCTAGCATTTAACAAAGCTAATCAGTCTATAGTGCTGCTGTATGCAATCCTTCTGAGTTAACAGCTTCAATTAAATGTCTTTGTCTTACATTGTAGAATGGTTCAAGGTAGTAAAGGTGTTTTCTTGCCTCAGTTTGGTTTGCATTGTGTTCACGTTTCTACTCATAACTTATTACCTGAAGTCTGGCGAATGCAAGAATTTCAATCTACTCTTTCTCACCGTCCTCAGCTTTCTATCAGGTAAACAGCGCTGACATCTTGTGAATAGTTTGTGATTATTTTCATTTACTCCTTCTCTGTCTAAATCACCAGAGTACAGTAGATCACTGCTAACATTTCACAATGCTACAGGAGTTAGACGCAGGATAAAGCTTATGATAAGGTTAACGTAAGTTTCCTCACTTGAAAGCGATGTCAGTGACGGGCGAGCCCAGGATTTGAACCCGCACATACTGATCCGCTGTCGAGTATCTTACCGACAACGCCATTGGCTCCAGCCGCTATGTTGGATGGTAAGCATGTGTGTGCAAGAAACTGAGGCAAAAGAAGTAAAAGAAGGGGCTTAGTCTGTAGCAGATAATTAAGTCGTTCAGAGGTCAAATCCAGAGCTCGCCAAGCCACTGATATTACTTTGTGACAGGAAACTGACGTTAAACTTGGGTTGGCCTAGATAGCCTTGTTAGTTAATTATATACGGCCAGTGTTGAATGCAATAATATATTTAGGCAAATTTATTTCACTGAAATCATTGAATGAATGTTAAGTAAATTCAGTTTATGTGGCATTCTATAAATCTCCATAGATATACATGTACAGTAAGTATATGCAAAAACATAATAAGTGCACATTCAAGAATAGGTATACCGTAAACTGCTACTACATAGCTCAGTGGCTAGAGTGGGGGGACGTAAGGGTATTGATATCCCCTAGCACTCATTTTTTCTGAGGTGCACTTCCTTGCTAGGGGTCACAACAGAGGCTAGGAGTTCTATAGACATATTTTCTGAGAAATTTTGACAGTTCCCCTAGCTCTTAATTTCTTTAACCACTGTATAGGCTCATAATTTTACATATTTTATTATGTCATTATTAAGCACAACTTTACTTTATGATGTAGTACTTTTATATAGTTGCATTTGAGAAATTCACGTACAAAAAATTATAAATTTAAAGTCATAATCTCAGGAAATCCTATCAGAGATAGATATCTCGTGCAGTCACTGGACCAACAATATAAACAATTGACTTCTAACTGTCTAACGGTTTAACATATTGTAGTCAAAGTGCCTGATGTATTCTCACCGTGGCCTATTTTATAAAATTTATTTTTTACGCGCTAAGTTAACACTCGTATTTTTCTGCTATTATTTCAGCTATATTCATGCTGGTGACGGTAGCAGTGTTCGGGGCGCATGGCCTGGAAGGCAGGAAGAGCTCTTGGTCGTACTGGGTGGTGGTGGTGGCCGCTATCCTCGCCTTCCTCGCGGCTGTGCTGAGTGTGGTACAGGTGCGCAAGTCCAATGTGCTCATGTGTGTGGGCACCTCACAGGAGTAACTCTATCTATCTAGCAGACAACCTGACCTCTCAAGAGTAACTCTATCTATCTAGCGGACAACCTGACCTCTCAAGAGTAACTCTCTCTATCAAGCGGACAACCTGACCTCTCAAGAGTAACTCTCTCTATTTAGCGGACAACCTTACCTCACAAGAGTAACTCTCTCTATCTAGCGGACAACCTGTTGTTAGGCCACCTAGCTATCACTTCGTCAATGAAGATTTAACGATCCAGCGAAGACCATCAAGTTATAAATGCACTGACGCCATGTACACTGCTGTCATCGGTGGAGATGAGGAAACGGACGTTAAATGTTAATTTACTGAGACGTTAGCAAGTAGAATAGGCCTACAAATACAAAGTAAATGTATCGCATATTTGTGGTAATAATGGAAAGCTACTAATTATTGACATTTATTTCCTAAGAAAGCAATCAATAACAAAATTGTCGTAAGTGATATATCAAAAGAAGCGAAATATTAAAATTAACTGAAAAATTCTCTATTACAGTAAATGAAAAATTTTTTATTACGGAAATCATTTTTATCGCACCCCTTTATTGGGGATTTTTCGGTCTGCACTTTTTAGATTATCAGTAACAGTGAAATAGACAAATAGACAACTACATCAAATCGGTGATACATTTTTTGATAAAGCTTGCGAAGCTAAAGTCGACATTAGACAGATGGCGCTGTCACTTGCTTGTCATAAACTGCTTAGTTTTGTTTACAGTGTTTTCTGTTGAGTTTGTAACGTTTTCTCTGCTAATGTAGATGCTTGCTAGAATAAAAATACTCGACTTTAGATGTTCGAAGTTAAATATAAGATTAATAAAGACTTGAAGCTGGCGGTGTTGAAGGTATACTTGCAACGCATTCAGTGAAGTACTTTAGTACTTAAATGCTGTTCGGTTAATTTTAGAATGGACTAACCGATAACAGCATGAGATTGCTAAAAGCCGATTAGTACTGAGACTAAACTGATTCTGATACATGCTTAATTGAAATCGAGGAAAGAATCCACCTTGCATTGGAATATTGCATTTATGTCCCGATTGTACCGTACCAATAAATAAATAAGATAGAATAAAAATATTAATTTTATTCAATTCTAAAATTCTGCTTCCAAAATTATCATTGTGCACAATATTTTAATTCCATATTAAGAAACCTCGAGGAAAATAGCTGTAAAATAGTTGTTATTATTTCAAACTTCAAACAAGCGGCCATTAACTTTGTCAAGAAAGCGACCGACTTTGTCAAATGCATTATTAAAGTCTCGTTGTCACTGATAGATTTATTCACAAGATTTCTCAGGACTCGTCCGGATTTAGAGCAGCGGTGCTACTAGGAAGCGGATCCTTAATCATCAAAGCTGAGAACCATGGAGGAGGTGTCAACCGCTCCACTCACACGCTCAACTAATCGCTCAATGGTGAAACCCGTTGACGAGTTCATATATTTAATATTAAATTTTAACGCCGTCTTCGTCCGCTAGGGGGCTTGTACGGAGAGAGTAAAACTAAACTGTTGAGTAATCTTATAGCAGGAGAGGATAGGACATTTGACCGATCTATTGAGTATGAGGCCCCAATGATGCTTTTTCAGTGAAGGACCCCGATATACAGTGTACATGTATATTAGACGAAGGCCAAATTGTAGGCAAATACTGAGATAAACTCGTTAACGCATTATTTTAAACTCTCAGCAAAGATGTTACGGTGGAAATCTTAATCTAAATAGACCTAATTATACTACTTAGCTAACTTATGAGTAACAGAATTCTTCACGTAAACATTTCAAAAGACATTTATTGCAAATTTCTTACCAGTTCTACATGTGTATTATTTTTACATTCAACTCTCGTTTATAAAAGTTATAAGATCGCCATATTTTATGTAAAGTGAAATTTCAAGACAATTTCTTTTCAATAATAATTTTATTAATAACAATAATAATAATAATAGTAATAATAATAATAATAATACACATTATAGTGAAACGATCAACTACGTTGATATAATAATAATATTAATTATTATTATCACTTTTAATCCCACATGTTAAAGCCGTTACATAACCTTAAGCATCAGTAATCACTATTACTGTTGTGTCACAGAACAGTAGTACCCACAAAACCCACAGAACAACTGCGGGTTTTGTGATACAACCCATGTTCCAATGACGCCATCCTGAGCTATTTTGGAGAGTATCATTCATCTATTTTAGAGTTCCAAAGCCTTATCATTCAGTCGTTCAAGTTTAAGTGAGCAGCGCAATTATAGATACAGACTCTCTCTCTTAGTGCACTGCCTAGTGACAGGTCCATGATATATAACGCCTCCACTCTTCTCTGTCTTCCGCTTTCCTCTTCATTTCCCCATATGAGTTGGTCTTTAAATACAGACTACAGAGTCATAATAGACACCCAGCGAAATATTAATAATTTAGTCAAAACTTCAAATATTATCACACTATTTCAAGCCAATATAGCTGAGGAACTAAGATACCAAACCTCTACATCTTGTGAATAAAATTGAGTAATAAAAAGTTTACAGAGATTCTAGAAATAGCCGGTTTTTAACTTGATGAAACAGCTCGAAACTTTAAGAGAATTATAAAATTACTGTTAAACATTTCAGCTAGATGTTTCATAATATACCCATAGCAGTATGTATCTGCAAGAGACATACTGCTGTGGGTGTGTTTGCAGTTATGGGTGTGTTTGCAGCTGCTGACGCGTAGTGTCAAAATTAAACTTGAAATTTATACGGAGAAATACCTCGGTAACGCTGCAGATGGTTAGATAATGGACTGCTGGTATCACGGTATTCAGAGCGAATATCGGTAAGATATTCGACCGCGTATCAGTATTTACGGGGTTCAAATCCTGGGCTCGACCGTCACTGATATCGCTTTCGAGTGAGGAATCTGACGTTAACCTTAGCTTTACCAGCTTTTTTTACTGAGTACTAGATGTTTCGTAAGACGATATACTGGAAAATCTGCATTAATTCTAACGGAGGATAGACTCCTTTGAAAATCTACTTCAGTAAAATTAGCTTCCAAAATCAGTACACAATTTCAAAGAATGATCGCCTGTGCAATAAAAAAATTTTTAAAATTAAATGTTGTTCTTTTTAAGAAGTGCCGTACCTACTTTATTTATGAACTTGTAAATCATATCTGTGAATGGAAAGCCAGAATTTACAATTTGATATTCAAATTTTAATCTTGACTTCTCATAAATTTCTCATAAATTTCATATACTGCATGGATCTAAATGTGAAGTATTATTTGTAACACCACAATTATGTATCAATAATTTCTATATGTTCTCAGGAAAAAATTCAACAGTTAACTAGTTATTCAAAAGCATTCATAGTTCCATCTTTGTAATATATAGATTTTATGTATAGATTTTGACAATGAAATTACTGTTAATTCTGTATTTTCATGAAGGTAGCTCGAGTGTGTCAAGTAGTCTTGAAGAAATGTTATTGAGCTTCTTAATCTACCGCTAAACACTCTACAACCTGCCTAGGCTTTAACTTTGCAGTTCTTGATTGACGATCTAGCCTAAATGGTGGCACTAACTGACCCATAGGCCTAGGTCTTTAGTCTACATAAGTTAGTGATATCTACTCTTGCCATATGATACTAGCGTGTTGTATTATGCTGATTTGATGTGTTGTTGGCTAGATCACCGGGGTATCTTCAAGAGAAAGTGAGACATTCGAGTCACAGACACATGTTCAAGTTTTCACATGTAGTAGCTTTCACACAGCACAGCACACAGCAGTTAATATCTCAGCTGCGAGTTCGGATCCGTTATAAATGTTATTATGAAAGTTAATCATACTTATGACGCAATGGAAAAGCATTTAAAAGATCTGGTGCGAGTTTCTTGCATATAAATAAAGCAATAGTTCTTACTATTAGCGTTATATAAGAGATTACAATGAAGATTTAATTTATATTTCTGTGACGCTCTTGTAGTTGTAGTGTCTTATTAGGTCTAAAATAACTCGTCTTCCTAAGATTATCAGGTAGATCTAATGAAATGAGATATACATTCTGCCATCTTAGAAGCCTCATCATTACTAATCAATAGGCCTTGCCGACATCAGGTATGGATAAAGCATAACTAGCCTCTTAATTGTGACGGGCTAGTCCTCTCGTTAGTCGATGGAATGGCCTACCACTTGGAGTGATTAGTTAGTCATTCAGAGAATTAAAGTTTTAATATCAGTATAAAATGGTAGGCTATATCAATAATTAACTTATTTAATTTTAATTTTTAATTAGGGAACTTTTAATAAATTCCTATTAATCCCTATTAAATTTCTGGTATTGACTTACAATTAAAACGTCTTACTTTTTACTTAATAAGCCAAGTAAGTTCTCAAGTGGCTTGTTCTGTAACTCAGAGATTTTCTCTACTCTGAAAAGTAAGCTCTAAATAATAGTCCACAGCTAATCACACTCCCTCAGTAATTATTAAAAAGTGTTCTAAGTAATCTAAGTGATTTAAGTAGTCTGAATGATCTAATTGATCTAAGTGATCTAGACTAACTCTTCTCCTGACCTGATGATTCTAATGTACATTTACGTTACATGAAATTTCACGAAAGGAAAAGTATTCAATCCGTTGCATTAGTGGTAAATTTGAGTTTATAAAGACCTTGCCTTAGAGCTACGTATAAAACTAAAAGATCCAATTTCTTGCTCACTTCCGAAATGTTGTGCTACTATCAAGTCATCTAACTTAATCATGGTCTTCCTCTAATTATTTTACATCCGCCCCCTACGCACATCCCTACAGGAGATATGTTTAAAACACATTTTATACAACTCTAATTTTAGCTGAATTCCTATGCAAATTAGATCGACGATATATTTGAATTTTCGAGACATATTTTAATGAAGTACTCTGATAAATTGGTCAAAGTTGAAATAATGCAGACATATGGTACTTCGGGTGTTTGATGTTTGTTTCACCAGTCGAATATGATGGTAGCGACTTTCTGACAATTATTTCTAATTCATTGAATTCTCTATCTATGCTTGATCAACTACAGTGAGACTTCTTGATTGATTGATTGATTGATTGATTGAAGGATCGACGTTTAGATTAATTGATTGAATGATTTCTAGATTTTTAGCTGCAGGTCAGTTCCAAGCATTAAAGTAAATCAATATCAACACTTGAATTATTCTGGAAATATTTGTATATTTGTCACCTTGAGGCTAAAATTAGCCACTATATATTTAGTTTCTGTTCCGTCATCTTAACTTCCTGGTCAGCACTCACTGCCCGGGCGTGTCTTAGATCACGTGATAGTTGACCCTCCAGCTCAACCAATAGAAATCGTAGGCGCTCTATAAGTAGGTCAGCCGTTCGAAATAGGTCAGACGATTTAACTGGGTCAGTGGGCTGAGAAGATCCTCCAATAAGAAGAGAAGACAGATCTTGTGTGGAGAAGGAGCCTGCAAATATATCAATAATATATAAAAGACAACACTGGGATTACGTTTTGTTATGATAGCTATGTAACATGTAACATTAATATAGTAATATTAATATTAGGCCTAATAACATAAACGTTAATATAATTTATTAATATATAGCTGGTATAGCTGGTAAAGCTAGTGTTAACGTCAGTTTCCTCACTCGAAAGCGATGTCAGTAATGGGAGAGCCCAGGATTTGAACCTCGCACATACTGACTAGCTATATAAGTGTATATCAGTTTTCTTTTTAACTAAGCTAACTCACCATGATATGATCATATGGTATACTTGATTAACATTCTCAAATTTCTATTATTGAGATTAAGTAGAGAATACAAAGAAAGGATAAAGTTTTGAAACCAAAGTGCTCATATTAGATTGTTTTCATTAAATTACTATGGCTTGAGTTTTAATAAGAATAATTTGATATCTAATTTCTCAGGCAACTTGGCAAAATATGCGAGAGTCTGGACGATTAGATTTAAGTCCTGTTTAGTTTAAGCTACGGAGAAAACATCATTAAGTTGCTTATACAGTACTGTATATAACTTAACAAGATAATAAGATAGAAGTTGGTACATAGCAGTTCTAGTTACTGCATGGTTAGTAACATACCAATGACTTGCCAGTAAATAAAAGTTATCCTAATTTTTAATCTTTGTGACGGAAGCTCGAGTGTGTCGATTCGTTTTGAAGAGAAGTCTTGTGCTTCTGACCTTGACGTTAAAACACACTACAACCTAACGTTCTTAATAAATGAACTAATATTACTCATAAAAGTGTAACAAACTAATGCGCTATGCATTTGATTAGCACATACACAAAAGAAATGTGTCAATATATCTATCAACTCAACCAATTCTATTAACACGATCAACTCTAACAACTCTATCACTCTATCAACTCTCTAAACTTCTATCAACTCTATCAACTCAACCATTTCTATTAACACTATCAACTCTAACAACTCTATCAACTCTATAAACTCTCTAAACTCTATAAACTCTATAAACTCTCTAAACTCTATCAACTCTCTAAACTCTATCAATTCTATTTAAGTAGTGTATAATGGCAATTAGCAAGCAGTCATTATGGCAAATCTAATATTGAGTAAATAACTATTAATAAGCAATCGCTAGTGCCTAGTAACATGTATCTAGTAGATAATAAAGAGTTCGTATTCAGACTGGTCTTGTAGTCCAGTAGTAAATATTCCAAGAGAGTTAGAGACAAGTACATTAACATCAAAATGTCGACATTCAACTGTAGGTGAAGTGCTTTTCATTGACTATCGAAGTGAATATTTATTCTACGACATTCTGACTCTACTGTATTAAGTGTCTCTATGAATTACTCTGTTTCGACGGTATCAAAGCTACGATATTATTTTAGAACGTTGCCACAAGAGCTGATGAAGTTTGAATGCTGATACATTATTTGTATTAATAAATAAATCCATTGTTCTATAAGAGATGAGTTGATTGAATTCAGTCAGCCCACACACGGGTGCATTAACGGAAAACAATTTATCTCGGCTCTGGTTAATGTCGTAATGTAGTTTCACTTACACGCATTAAAACACCTTTATATGAGAACAAAGAAAGCAAATAAATAACACTTTAAGATCACGGTGTTCTTATCTGCCTCCCATTATTTCATTCAGTCAGACATCAGTAAATGAAATAGTATCGTTAATATTTAATCAGTCAACAAGTTAAACTGATTATCAACAATAGCAGCTTGTACTAATTTCATCAAAGATGAAATGTGTATTAAATAAAATAAGTTTAAGCACAAAATCAGAATTTTAAGATTTTGCTAAACTTTAGTTGAATAATTGATTATAAACGCGAAGATTGAATGACAAAACCAAAGAAAAAATTACAGAAAATTGATGATAACGCTTTGAGGTAGCTACTGTAAAACTACTTCAGTTCTTTTTAACCCTTGAAACATCAAGTGTTTTGCAGAGGCACAGCGTATCAAGCTGGACCCGAGAATAAGTCCTGTGTGCCAATAGTTGGCGTCTCTTACATCATCCTTGGATGAGGAAATGAACGTTAAACCAGTATTATTATTATTTTATTAATATTATTAGTATTCTTACTAGTATT
>CAJHZI010000459.1:460000-485000 GCA_905160935.1 Enchytraeus crypticus
TAAGATGAAATAACAATAAATAGCCTCATCAAAACCATATCCATTTGAAACTATTGACAAAGAATTTTTAGTGGAAAGAACATTCACTTACATTTCATTTTACTAATTAAAGTTAATCTTTCTTTATCCGCTCACTGTACAGTATGCACTGCTTGTATAGCTTGAACAGCTTTGAGCCGATAGCAGCTCTGTTACATGTCTGACAGCAAAGTAGATGAGTTTGGATTCAATTCTAATTCTATCACCGATTTGCTTTCGAGACTCGAGACTGATGTTAAAACTGGTTATTATAAATGCGGCCTAGTTATGGCTTTAGCCTTAGCGGCTGGAGCCAGTGGCGATGTCGGTAATCTACTCGATCAGGATCAATATGTGCGGGGTTCAAATCCTGGGCTCGCCCGTCACTGACATCGCTTTCGAGTGAGGAAACTGACGTTAACCTTAGCTTTACCAGCTTTTTTACCAGCCATATATTTAGTTTTATATATATATATATATATATATATATATATATATATATATATATATATATATATACATATACATGTATATATATATATATATATATATATATATATATATATGTGTGTGTGTGTGTGTGTGTGTGTGTGTGTATGATCTTTATTCACCAAAATACATGGCAGTAAGAACAGAACAAGAAATGAAAAAAACTAACGAACAGAAAGTTTTAGTTTTAACGGAGGTAGCTTTACTGTTTACAGTTGTCTCGAGCTAAAAGGTACCTTCCTCACTAGGATGGCTCCACTTGTGAAAAGTTGGAGATGTTTTGGACAAGTCCTAGAGCAGGATTTTATTGGACGATTAGATGACCGCTAGCCAGCTAACACTAGAGAAGCTCTATGTGGGCGTATGTTTGTTAGTATCTGTCTGTGTATGCTTGCTTGTGCCTGTCCCTGTATACTTGTTTGAGCCTGTCTGTGTATGCTTGATTGTGCCTGTGTGTGTATGTTTGTTAGTACCTAAAGCTAAAAGATGCTAAAGGTAAGGTTAACGTCAGTTTCCTCACTCGAAAGCGATGTCAGTGACGGGCGAGCCCAGGCGAGCGTACCTGTATGTGTACGCTTGTTAGTGCCTGTCTGTATATGTTTGTTAGTATCTGCCTGCGTATACTTAATAGTACCTGTCTGTGTATGCTTATTTGTATCTATCTGTGTATACTTCTTAGTACCTGTGTATACTTCTTAGTACCTGTCTCTGTATGTTTATTAGTGCCTGTGTTTGTATGCTTGTTAGAGGTTTTGTTTATGTACAAGTATATATTTGATCTAGTTACTCTTCTCTCAAAGTCCTATCATGTATTCTTGCTGTTAGCATATTTTCTTACTCATATGCATGCAGTATTACGATACTATTAAAGAATTATGGTTTCAAGTCCCTTAGCACATAACGATAAATAAATGTTATAAATATGATGTGAGGTTAATTAAGTGGCGCTTAATTAATGCTACCCACTCATCAAGATTTTACCATCATAAAATGCTTACCTCACAGACACATTAGATGATTTATGAATTTGTTCTAAAGTGATAGTGATAAAGAGAGAAGAAGTAACATTGTATCTAGGGAAACATACACACTGTAGATCTAACTCGGCATATGTCAACCTAGCGCCTCCGTTAATAATCGAAAGGTTTCTTATTCATGTTTTATTTATTATTTTTTATAGTTTTCTTTATTTGTTACTGTTTCTAAAACATTATACTAATCTTCATATTGGAATGGTTGTTATTTTGTCATTGATTGCATCGCTTTATCATCAATGGCACCACTTTAACATCGATATCATCATTTTATCATTTATTGTATTACATTAGCATCTTTAGTATCATATACTTTGTAATGGTATTATTTGATCGTTTAGTATCATTTTGTCATTTAGAGTATCACTTTAGCATAGATAGCTTTATTTGTTTTATAAATTGTAGCATCACTATATTATTGATAGTATCACTTTGTCATCAATAGTATCATTTACCGTTAAGTATAGTGTCATCATATCATTGATGATAACATTTTATCATTGACAGTATCATTATGCAATTTCTCAGAGTATAGCATCCAAATCGCTGTTGTTATTTATCAGAAACGCAAAGTCAGGTCTTCAATAGATGACAGGATTAGACTTGACCTGACGTTGGTAAGATACTCGACCGCGGATCAGTAAGTGCGGGGTTCAATTTCTGGGCCCGCCCGTAACTGAAATCGCTTTCGAGTGAGGAAACTGACGTTTATCTTAGCTTTATCAGCTTCAGAAGCTATTTAGGTACACGTTTTTGTATTTGAAATTCATACATTTTGTGACAGTCAGCTGTGATTCTCTTAGTTTAGACTAGTTTTGACAAGTTTAGACTAGTTTAGACTAGTTTAGACTATTTTAGACTAGTTTAGACTAGTTTAGACTAGTTTAGACTAGTTTAGACTAGTTTAGACTAGTTTAGACTAGTTTAGACTAGTTTAGACTAGTTTAGACTAGTTTTCTGATAGCCATAGAATAGACGTCTAAACCATCACTATTTTTAGATATATAAACTACAATAAATCTAAACGATGAATTTATAAAGGAAAATATTCATGCATTTCTTAATAATATTATTAAATGTAATGTCACACGGATAAGGGACTTGAATTTAAATGTGTAATTTAGCAATCGATTTATTATTGCAATTCTAGAATGTTTCTTAAAATTCTAAGTTCTACAATTTTATTTCTTCAGAAGAGTTTTTTGCGATAAGTAGAAAATGTTTTGGTATTTCAGAACTGATATCATCCGCTCAGAAAAGTCTTAGCCGACGGTTCGATATCGCAAGTGATACAACAGCAATACTTACTATACAACGCCTACTTAAGATCAGTCAAGTAGTTAGCTACTTAACAAGTAGGTAATAGTTACAAGAAAATTGGTGATATTTCGCAAAGAAAGAACGTATGAGAAGCATGGAATATCTAAATTCTTCTCGTCAATTTTCATTTTGGTTTTTCATCTCTATCATCTAATTTTCAGCTGTAGCATTACCCTTCAGACAGGCAAGCGATTATAATGGCTAGAGCCAGTGGCGATGTCGGTAAGCTACTCGACCACGGATCAGTATGTGCGGGTTCAAATCCTGGGCTACCCCGTCACTGACATCGCTTTCGAGTGAGGAAACTGACGTTAACATTAGCTTAACCTTTTTATTGAATAACTTGACATCAATTATCTGAATTAGAGATTCTAAAGTTGTAAGCTACTCGACCACGGATCAGTAGGCAATGACGGAGGAAGCCATGGAAGACTTGGAAGAAGGAATAAAAGTAGGAGGGAATTTGTTACAAGATGTACGATTTGCAGATGACAAAGGAATGGTAGCGGGCAGCGAGATTGGATTTGCAGAAGATAATGGATAGGCTGAATGATACGGCCCTAAGATACGGCATGAAGATTAATACAAAAAAGACGAAGGTTATGAGAGTGTCCAATAATAAAGGTGAAGTTGATATCACAATAAATGGTACGAAATTGGAACAGGTAAGGAGTTTCAAATATTTGGGTCATACTATAACCAATGATGGGAAATGTGAGACAGAAATATGCAGTAGGATTGCACAAGCAAAAGCGGCCTTTGATAAAGTAGAAAAGAACTATTCACAAAAAGTCTAAAGAAAGACAAAGATAAAGATAGTGAAAACTTTGGTTTGGACCACGCTATCATATGAATGTGAAACATGGACCTTAAGAAAGGAAGATATTAGGAAACTGGAGGCATTGGAAATGTGGATTTGGAGAAGAATGGAGAGGATGAGCTGGACTCAAAAGGTTACAAATGAGGAAGTCCTGGAGAGAGTTGGCACAGATAGACAGTTGATAAATGTATTAAGAAATAGGAAGAAGAGATGGATAGGACACATTCTAAAGGGGGAAGGTCTATTAAAAGAGGTCATAGAAGGTAGAAAGGAAGGAAAAAGAGGCAGGGGCAGGCCGATATTAGGTATGTTAGATGATTTAAGGACCCACTCATATGTGGAAATGAAGTGGAAGGCGGAAGACAGAGAAGAGTGGAGGCGTTATGTACCATGGACCTGCCAGTAGGCAGTGCACAAAGAGAGAGAGAAAGTTGTAATACTGAAGTAAAGATTCTGCAATATAATCTTTATTCAACCAAATTCATGGCAGTAAGAAACACATACAATAGAAATGAAATACACAATATAAACCAACATAAAGAAAATAAAGAAAGTAAACGCATATAACTATATTACCAAACGAAAACCCAGCTTATATGTCATTACTGATATGGCAATTATACAGTTTCAAGATGGTTTTTATTTATTGTTAAATAATAATAATAATAATAATAATAAAGGTTTAACGTCCGTTTCTTCATCCAAGACAATACAGTATACTTTAAAGAGTATACTGTATTGTTGTTACTTGATATTTTGTTGCTGGTTATGCTAAAATGTTCAGTTTGCTATCTGTGCCAATTCACAACGCGAAGGTATAACGAAGACTAACGAAACGTTCATGGATAGGCCCTGCCTGGGTCTTAAGTCTTGGTCTAGTTAATATTAAATAACTCAGGAGACCAAAAACAATATAAAAAACATGCTGCAAACATCAAGCACACATATACGTTTAACCTAATAGAGTCTTAATACAGATTCAACTCTTCAGGGAATAGTTCGTGTACCTGTATATAACATAGCTACAATTACAAATTACATAATAGAAAATTACAGTCTTACCATCTTCTGTGTTCTTAGTTTTATATTACATTCCCTAAGTTACGTTAAGGTAAACGTTTTTAGACGTTCAACAACCAAGAGTGACTGACCCGCGTCAACTCCCTCGAGTAACTGGAGATAACTAAATATACCTAATTCCAGTCGATAGTTCACTATTTGAATTTCAAACTGGCCACAGTTAGAATTACACAATCGTTCAAGAGTTCACAAACAAAGCAATTAACATAGTTCTAAAGTCAGATCACACCTATAGACAGGTAAATATTTGAAATAAATAATATTTATCAAATCTTAGAAATCAAGTTACTGGACGATAGAAATCGTCACAGTACACAATAAAGTTTATTAGACAAATCTAAAAATTGTAAGGTGTATCCAAAATCTTCGAAACATTGGACGCCTTTTACAATGTATAGGCATATAAATACCATGATAAAAAGTCAGAAAGGGCATTCGGTTCGTGAGTGCATAGGCTCAAGAAATTGCTACAAATTTTCTAAAACGGGTGGAAGAAAAGTGTATCTGACCAAACTTTAACTGGGATCTAAGGAAAGGAAACATACTGATAACGATGATGCATATACAATGAAGCTTTGTCAGTTTTCATATCTAGTCAGCGATTGTATAGTATAAATTGTTATAGATAATTTAATACAAATTACAAGTTTACCATCATCGTCACTGGATCTATTTGTCAGCTGTGTCTCATATTAATACTATTGTGCTAGTATTGCAGGTATGCCACCACGGTGTGCATATGCCAATAATGATCTATTTACACGTAATCTGTATTCGTTGTCGATCTTGTTTAAGTTAATTGTCCAAGTTTAATATATTCCAAAAATGTAATTTATATTTTAAAATTTATGAAAAGGTTAATAAGACCCATATTTTCGGCTCCCGGTCCCATATCTAATCATAATTAAGAAAATAGCATTGCAGGGGCGGATCCAGGAATGTTTTAGGGAGCGATATTTTGAGAGTTTACACATGTTTTGCTTGCATTTGCTTTTTTGCCAATACTTTAAAAAAATCGTACTAGTGGAACTGTTCGAGTTCCCTCTCGTACCCCCCCCCCCGCCCCACCACTGCCCTTACAAACTTATTTACACAGAAATTGCCATCGCACAATGAAAATATAGATTAGAATTTTTTATTGCCGGGCCTAAGGGGGGAGGGCCGGCCTCTTGGCCCCACTCTGGATCCGCCACAGTAAGCAAGATTCTTATCCACAAGTGATTCAAAGTTGATACACTCTTATTGCTGATGTCAAGTCAAGTAGGGCTCTATGTTGTTCAGAAACTCAATGACTTTTACTTTCAGTAGTTCTTAAGAGTCTAAAGCAAATATGCAATCTACACAAGTCTTGTTTTATATTTTGAAGTCCATACAGCGATATATATATATATATATATATATATATATATATATATATATATGAGGAGGAATTTTTAAACAAATAAAAGCGATTTAAATACAATTAAAATTAAGTTTTAAATAGGAAGAATATGTTAAAAATGAAGTTGAATATTAAAAGAACTTCTCGCATCCTGGCCGTATTTTTTATAGTGGCAGTTGATAAAGGTAAGCAACGCTTGATATTTATATCTATTGTTTCATCATTTTCTTTCACTGAATCCCAGTTTAACTAGGGTCCAGAGACAAATGGAGACTTTTCAGTCTGGTTAGAGAAGTTTGTAATAATTTCTGAAGCCTAGGCGTTCACATACCGAATACCGCATTTGACGTTTATTTTCACCTTAAAGTGCTTTGTCGCCTTTGTTCAGTCAACGGTTGGTCTATTCTTCAGCACCCTGGACACAACACGGGCATTAAATTCGGACACAACACGGGTAATAGCTTTATCAATCTATGGCTTGCAAGAACAAATCAATGTTGAAATTTAAAAAGTTTTCATAAAATATGACCCTCCTTCGAAGCGCAAAATTCCTCATTGCTTCTCATGAATGTAGCATACAGACTGGAGCAAAAGAATTCCCTAGCGAAATCTCAATAACTTCAACAAAACTCAAAATATTTGTACAATTTTTTGGAGCTTCTACAGGAGGAATTTCTGCATATCACCTGCAAATTTGATAAAAATCTATTGAGCAGTAAAAGTATTGCAGCGTTTCTACGAAAAAAGTGCAAAAATCAATCTTAACAAGACTTTTTTTACCAAAGGTCTTAATAACTTGGATAAAACTCAAAATAATTTTCCAAAATTTTCGGAGTTCCAGAGGAGGACTTTCTGCATATATCCTGCAACTTTGGTGAAAATATATTCAGAATTAACAAAAATACAGCGTTTCTTCGGAAAAAATGTTAAAATCACTTTTTGCAAGGCTTATTTAAACAAAAGTTCAGGAAATTTTCTTCAAAATTTAGAAATAAATTTTAACAGAAGGAAGAATTTTAAGCATCTTACGAGGGGCAGTCATAAAGTTCGAGGACTACATTTATTACACAAAAACTGTTAATGCTATTTACAAAATTTAAGTTTGGCCTTCAAAATACATCCCTTGGGAATCGATACACTTCGTCCAGCGATCCTTCCAAGCCTCGAAGTAGTGCCATAGGCCATTCTTGGACAGCACCTTCAGCGCACCCGAAACAGCTGCGTTGACCTCATCGTCTGACTGAAACCGTTGACCACGGAGGTAATTTTTCAGGTCAGGAAATAGAGAATGGTCACAGGGAGCAAGGTCAGGTGAGTAGGCAGGGTGAGCAAGCAGTTCACAGCCGATTTCAGCGATGGTCTGCTGGCAAATCTGGGACCGGTGAGCTGGCGCATTATCGTGGTGCAAGATCCATCCATTTTCAATCAGTTTAGGGCGCTTCTCGTTCAATTTTACCATGAGTTTCCTTTTCAGTACTGTCGAGTAATAGTTTCCAGTTACTGTTTGTCCTTTCGGCAATCTGTGATCATAGATGATTCCCTGATAATCAAAGAAAATCAGGTGCATCACCTTGCCAGCACTTCTCGCAACTTTTGCTTTATGAGGTCTTGGGCTTGATTGGTGCTTCCAAACTGACGATTGCTGCTTAGATTCAGGATCGTAGTGGTGTATCCATGTCTCATCGCATGTCACGACACGTTTCAGAAAGTTCTCAGCCCCTTCACGTTGCAAGCGGGATCTCCACTGCAGGCAAATCGAAACACGAGTCTGGCACTGTTCTTCAGTCAGCAGCCTGGGCACCCATCGTGCGCATACTTTGTTAAATCCAAGTTCATTTAAGATTACTGCAACTGATCCATGACTTATACCAACTTCATTCTGTAGTTCTTGCATGGTAATTCTGCGATTTTGAAGCACCAGTTCATTGATTTTGACCATATTTCGGTCGTTAACTGAAGTTGAAGGCCTGCCTGAGCGTTCCTGAGACTGCACCAATTCTTCACCACTTTTAAAACGATTATACCATTTGCTAACATTTGATTTTGATGCAGAGCCTTCTCCATATGCTGTAGTCAACATTTGAAGCGCTTCCGTTTGAGTTTTGCCAAGCTTAAAGCAAAATTTGATCGAATAACGAACTTCTAACTTTGACGCCATTTTGTTTGTTTATTTGTCTGACTGGGTGTAAAATAGTATCAACACAGAAATGTTTCTATATCCGGTTGCGTTGAACCCATAGGGCAAGTAATTATATCAGAAGAAAGCCAAGAAAATAAGCTTTCACAATATGTCAGTCTAACGTTTGAAGATCCCACACCCTTTTCGAATTTTGACTAGTCCTCGAACTTTATGACCGCCCCTCGTATATTGGAGATGCTAACTAGGTAGTTCAGGCCTATACTCCACCACTTAGGTGAACGGCCCTTTTCAGTGTCGTTAATTTCTTAAAATGGAACGACTGACAATTCGAAAAGCCTTGTTGAAATTGATTTTTTTGCAGTTTTTTCATAGAAAAGCTGTAATTTCGTAACTACTGAAAATATTTTCACCAAATTTGCAGGTTATACTCAAAATTCCTCTCCTAGAAGCTCCGTAAATTTCGTAGCCTAAAGATATTTTGAGTTTTCTTGAAGTTATTGAGATTTCGCTAGGGGATAATTTTCTTTGCCCCGGTCTTTACAGTAGGCTATACTAGAATAGCTTATGCTGCAAAATTGAAGGTTATGTCGTAGAACTTTAAAGCAATTTTAAATATGTTCAAAGCGTCTATAATTTTAAGAGGATATCTAAAAAGCATTTGTCAGGACAGGATTTACGTCTGAGTCATCACTTGTCAGACACGGACGTTAAACCCTATTCCGGCCTCGATAACTTCAGTCTATACTAACTATAAACACGACAAAATCAATGTTTAGAATTTAAATAATAAAGTAATATTTAATACAATAAAATAAGAACACTAATACATGAATGATGGTATGGTAAACTCCGAATCAAACATAACACAAATTATAACTCCTACATTCCAATCAAATTCAACACAATAAAACCTTCTACTCAATACAACATAGCTAAACTATAACTTTAAAGAACCACCCTTAAAACAACTACTATAACTAATTTATAGTATAGACGACTAGGTTAGAACTAATCTATGCAGCCTAGTGCTATAGTGAAATAAGAACTAAAACTAGCGTGGTAATCCTAAACTAGCTACTACTATACATAAACTTGCTATAGACCCCTGGACTTGTAAAACTCACTGGCACTCCGCTATAACTACACCAATAGTATCCTGGTACTATAAACTAAAATATCTATGATTAGTATCCTGGTACTACCGTCTATAACTCAACCAATTGACTTGGAAAATCACCTCAAAACTAAATCTAACTAATCAACATCCCACCAAAGTCCTAAGTCTTTCTATCATCGCTCACAACAAACCGCCTCATCTTTTTCGCAGCTACGCGCGACAGCAACAACAATACAGCAATTCAATAAAACATATTGATTTCACAAGTGCACTTCCATAACTGGAAGTACGAACCCTGACAGCATTGTTTTTGCCTTTTTCAGTGATATTAATTACGTAATCCTAGTTATTAAAATGCTTTTAATCAGGTTGCAGCCTATTCAAACAAATACAATTGTAGGTCTAGGTGCTTATCCCTGAAATACTAAATTAGGCAGAATCATAAATATAAATATTAGTGCAACAATTCAACTTGGCCAATACGATATCGCTATTCAGCAACTGGCATCTTTCAAACTTGATCACATGTTTGTTTAGCTCTGTTTTATTTTAATTTGCGGAAGAATATTTTCTGGATTTTAATACCAGTCTGTTAATACGTCACTGACACAGTTATGTATGAAATATACTATGCAATATTTTCCAGTGATTGCACCACTTACTGAGCAGCCAGAAGGTAGTTTTGCAATGGTGGGATCTCGAGTAGAGTTGAAGTGTAACACTAGTCTCCCATACCCCATGAAATGGTCGAGACTGACAGTGGGGTCTGACAGAGAAGAGGATATCTACATTGGTAGCGGTGTACTACAACCTCAGTTTCGTGGTCTGTTCACAGTGGAGCGCTACAACCTGATAATTAAGAACGTGACGTATGAAGACGCTGGAGAGTACACTTGTTACGATGAGATGGGATTTGGTTACGATGTAGGAGATTTCAAGAGTGTTTATCTCACTGTTATAGGTAAGCTATCGTTATCTGGTCCATTCCCACAGTATAATATCTACATAATATATTTAAAAGCAAAGCTTTTTCAATGGATATTGTAAGTAAAACATTTAATTCCGTCCACAAATGGGTTCATGAAATAAAATACTATCCAATATTTTATGACAGCTAAAGAATTAATTTTATTTAAATTGCCTTTTGTTCATGGCAATATGTAAGTAAAATGATTAGACATAACGTATTTAACTCAATGGCGGTATATTAACTTTAAATAAAGCAATGTAATCATAACACGTAATGCTACTAGACTGAGTGCTGAGATATGAGTTTTCACTAGCTTTAAGTTTGAGAACGCATTGTTTATAAAACAGCTTCTCTTACACGCAAGTCTCCCACTACCCGGGTAAATGTTGCATGTCTCACTTAGGTCTGCTACAAGTGAGGTAGCCTACCTCAATGCTGCCATCAACTAGGTCCAAGGTAGGTCCTCTAAGTTAATTAGTGACCAAACATTCCATCTCCCAGCAAGCTCTCAAAGCTCTCCTTCCAGCACACTGCTTCCAGCATACATATCTGAAATTCTCATCCTGCCGCCTTATGAACCTCTAATCTTCTTCACAGGAGCCACTCACTCTTTTTGAACAGTTTCATAGGCGGTTAAAAGCCGTTCTCTTTGTTTGAAATCTGTTATCCATCAAAGATGCATAGAAAAAATAAGATGTACTCGTTAGCATAAAGAGTTCGTTGTATGGTGAAGCAGATTTGCCGCAAAAGTGAAGTATTCTGTTGGCAGCAGTACTCAGCGTGAATCTACTAAATGTTACTGTTTTATTTGTGCTAGATTGACAGACACAGTACCTGTCTATGTGGCCTTCACCAGTTTATACAAAAGCTGGTAATCTTAATTAAAATCCGTTTCAATTACATTTTGATTCAGTGCCGGTAAATTATTCATCAGCGCATCAAATGTAGTCACAGGCAACTCGTGACACTTTTCCAAGGGCCCCACAGAATGCTGTGCATTAAGAAGTTGAACAATCTAAGTGCAGTAAGAGATTCCTCAAGAGAGTTCATTGAAATGGTACATTCAAATGAGCTACTATACGGGATGCCCGATATGAAATTAAAACAGCCTAGTGGCAAAATTGTTGAGACCAGTGTTAGTATTGGTTTCATCAGATCCAACTGCCAGCGCATTACTCACCATTATCAATAAAGAAATCTACAATAGCATTCCTTATAGATGTTGCATATCCACTTTGAGGAGCCACGCGTTGATAGATAGAATTGGGTTCTTCAATTCTAGTTCACCTAATGCTATCCTCCGTAAAGAAGTCTCTGTTAATAGCTGCAGACGAACAGCGAGTTTTGTCGCTTCTCCCATCAAACAAGCGTATTTGGGCAAAATATATAATGAAAGGAGGATCAAAGAAAGGAAGCAAAACACATAATACAATGAGTAACAAGGGACATTATGCAAAACAAATTTTTACAGTTTTGGGCATAACACTGTATATTGAGCAAACAAGGTCAAATATTGTCAACTTTGCGTGTGTATGACAGTGCAAGCGAACTTTATTTGCCTATACACAAAAGTGCACATTGTAAAATATATTGCAATAATTTGTTTTGTTTTCCAATTGTTAATGAAAATCTTGGCCCGTACGAAAACCCATGTAAATATTATAGCGTGAGTTTAAATTTTAATGAATATAGCAAAATAAAAATTTTAGTGCTACAGTCATCAATGATAATATACGATTGAGATAAATGCATGCGGCGAGAAAATTGTTCAAAAGAAGACTACGGAAGAGTGGATGGAAGAGAATTCCAGATCTGCGGTGCAGTATGCTTAAATAAACGATTAGCTAGCTTAGTGCATGAAGGGTAGCAAGATCTAACAAGAGTTAATTTAAATGACGAGTAACAGAAGGCTGCGTCACTTTAATCAAGTAGACATACAACTTTGTACAGGGGTGGTGTTGGACTTGTTGTTGACGAAGATGTTTTGTAAATGATATTCTCTTTAATTTATAGCCAGTGCAAATACTTTGAAATAGCTATAACGTGTAAATACTTGAAACTGTATTGAACCTATACTATTAAATATATCACCAATTCTATTAAACAGGACGTCCATTATGTGAACACACCATGCATGAAACAGGCTGGTTTTATCATAACGACTGCGCCGATGTATTTAACATCACCATAACTTGTTCTATGAAGTGCATTGGATTAGCAGCATCAGATCCAGTTTATATTACTTGGCATGAAAGAAATTATGATGGCGAGGATATTTTATTAAACGACTCAACTCAGCATCGTAATTCAACCAACCTAGTCTCATCTGTGAGTGTTCAGATGTCAGAGAAACTAAATCAATCAGTGTTCATATTTTCATCTCAGCTGAATTCCACTAAAACTTACAGAGGCCAACTGAATGTCTTGTGGACATCCCCAAGAGTCTTGATGAAGCGTACGTATATTGTGACTTCGACTTCGTTTAAAATTATATTTGATTAAATTTCTATTCAATTAACAAAAATGACTTCAAACATTTGTTGGTATTGGAATTGAATGTAGTCCTATAAACCAATTCAGTACAAGTAATAAAGTTGGTAGGATATTTGACGACACGGATTTCAATTTAAGGTGTCAGATCAAAGCTTTTGTATGCATGTTACATAGAGTATATATTACTGTATTTATTTCCTGCAGTAGCAAGTAGAACATATTTAAAATAACTACAATTAATAACAACAATTAGAGTGCTACAGTCATCAGTGACAACATCGAGCACGATTGAGTCAAAATCAAGCCGGCGAGAAAAAGAAGGTCCAAAATGGTGCGAATTCCAAATCCTAAAAATCAGTCCAAAGTAAAGGGAGTTAAAGAAAAGGTGGTTTAGGCTCAGGTCGCTGCTCATGGATACAGGATGGAAAAGAGAGATGGAAAAGATAGGTCTTCAACTGCTTATGGAACTGCTCATAAGAAAGCAAAGGCCGATGCGATTCAAATGAAGATTTCCGAAAATTAGGTGGAAAAGAATTCCAGATCTGCGTTGCAGCATGCTGCAAGGAAAGATTAGATAGCTTAGAGCGTGAAGGTAAGCTAGGTCTCACAAGAATAATTGATTTAGAAGACCGAGTAACAGCAGCCAAGACCGAGTTATCTTATAAACTTTGCCTATATTTACATGCAAGTTCATAGGACACATGACTCAGAAATTTATATTAAAAGATATCATCTACAGTATAGAGATGGATTTTTAATTCCAGTATCTTAGGATAATGAAAATTTAGCTTTCGATAACTGCAAATGATTTGTACATGAATGAACTGCTGAACACAACTATTGTGCAGGCCAATTGTCACATTCATTTTGTAGCCTTTCCAGAAAGGAAGATTTTTCACTCATTTCACTCACCTCTGATTTGCTTTAACGAGACGAATGACTGTACATTCGTTTGGAGAAGTTCTGATGGTGACGTGATGTCAGTTAACAATGAGCTTACATACTTCAATATTACCGTTATGAATATAACAGGAAATGTTACATGTTCTGTCTACTGTCATCTCTATCTGAACTCTAACTGTAGCAAGGTCTTAGTGATATCCGAGACTAGAGTGCTAGAAGATGAAGGTAAAGATATAAAATCATTAATTGTAGCTTACATAGTGATGGATAAACGAAAATGGTGTGTCTGTATTTGCATGTTCTCTAAAATATCGTTTGGTTCGATTAGTATTGATATAACGATACATTATTATTTACGTATCTGTAGAATTCTCTTTTATCTTCTATTATAATGTTTTTAATTTATTATTTGTTAATTATTTTTATTTATTTATATTTTTAAAATTATTATTATTTACTTTTTTAGATTTTTGTCTATCGGATTTCATCCCCGTCTTGTGTCCGGGTTGTTTGAAAAATTGACCAACCGGTGACTGCACGTGTCGTAGAAGGCGACTAAAGCACTAAGATCCATACCAACGTCAGAAATGGCATTTGTTTGGTGAGCGCCTAGGCTCTAGAAATTGTTACAAAAATTTAAACAAATGAAAGTCTCAAATAGGGGATTAACTGGCGGATGCTGTGATGTAGGACAGAGCGGATTTGAGACAGTCTATTTGAGGCAGTCTATTACCCGACCCTAGGTAAACTGGGATTCAAGGGATGATGATGATGATGATGATGATGATGTCTGTCGGATTTCTCAACCAATAAAAGCTGGTAAAGCTAAGGTTAACGTCAGTTTCCTCACTTGAAAGTGATGTCAGTGACGGGCAAGCCCAGAATTAATAATTATAATAATAATGATAACGATAATAATGATGATAATAATAATAATAATAATAATAAAGGTTTTACGTCCGTTTCCTCATACAAGGATGATGTCAGGGACGTCCCCCCAACACATGTCACCACAAATCGATTCACCGCAAACGATCGGAAAAAACATGTCCTGGAGAGAAAGAAAAAGATCCTAAACGGTCCCGGTCCGCTTATCAAAAAACAGTGAGGCAAGATGAAAATCTATGGTTGGAAGAGATGTGTTTTCTACCTACAACGGAAAGTGGAAGTAGTAGAACATGAGCGAAGATCAGGAGGCAGAGAGTTCAAACAGTATGAGCGGAGAAAGAAAATGAACGTTTACCTAACGAAGTGAGAATATTAGGTATTTTGAGCAGTTTGGCATCGGAAGAACGAAGCTTGCGAGAAGGTTGATATTGTATTAGGAGATCAGAAAGATAAGAAGGTTTACCAAAGTGTTTTGAAAGTTCACAGAATAATTTTAGGCCTATACTTAATTCATGGTATAACTTGATTTCTGGTGTAACTGAGAGTGATGTAGCAAAGCAAAGTCATCAATTAAATTCTTTTATTGCATGTTGTTTATTTGCTTGATAAAGATTCAGTTTCGACGATGTTCGTTATCCCGGTGATAGTAATAATCATAGCACTGTGCTTATTCATCGCTGGCGTTATATGGATCATGAGATGTAAGTAAAATCGAAACATTTTTCTTTCTGATTGACCTAAGTAAGAAATCTAAAAATCGGGACTTTTACTTAATCAACAGAGTATCATTATGAATAAAACTTTTTGTTGATCAAAGGATAGGCCTACTCTTCAATAGGAGCACTAAGGTTAATTAGGCCTCTATTTGGCTAATTAACAAGGCCTCTATTTTCATGTACAATGACGAATTGAAAAATACTAGACTTTATGAAGGATCTGGAGGTCTAACGATGTTAGGACGAAGGGGTTCGTGTACAAACAGATGTGACTTAGCTAACAACCACGTATGATAACGTTGATATATTTCTAGAATTTTATATAAAAGCCTTCTATGACCTCCTTTAGTAGAATATATACCTTTAGAATGTGTCCTATCCAACTCTTCTTCCTATTACGTAATGCATCTATCAACTGTCTATCTGTGCCAACTCTCTGCAGAAATTCCTCATTTGTAACCTTTTGAGTCCAGATAATTCTCCCCGTTCTTCTCCAAATCCACATTTTCAATGCCACTAGTTTTCCAATATTATCTTCCATCTTGATTGGATAACGATGATGAATATCTTTAAAAGAATAGGATTTGACTGGAGAGATAGAAGACTAATTTTGAAATTGTAAATGAATCAAAGAGCAGTAATCAAGATCCAACAAGAATACTCAGAAGAAGGTGAAACAGGACGTGGATTAAGACAAGGTTGTAGCATTTCGCCGCTTCTGTTTAACATTTACGCTGAGGCAATGATGGAGGAAGCCCTGGAAGACTTGGAAGAAGGAATAAAGGTAAGAGAGAATTTGTTACAAGATGTACGATTTGCAGATGACCAAGGAATGGTAGCGGGAAGCGAGATTGGATTGCAGAAGATAATGAATAAGCTGAATGATACGGCCCTAAGATATGGCATGAAGATTAATATAAAAAAGACCAAGGTTATGAGAGTGTCCAATAATAAAGGTGAAGTTAATATCACAATAAATGGTACGAAATTGGAACAGGTAAGAAGTTTCAAATATTTGGGTCATACTATAACCGATGACGGGAAATGTAAACAGAAATATGCAGTAGGATTGCGCTAGCAAAAGCGACCTTTGGTAGTAGAAAAGAACTTTTAACAAAAAGTCTAAAGAAAGACACAAAGATAAAGATAGTGAAAACTTTGGTTTGGACCACACTATTATATGGATGTGAAACATAGACCTTAAGAAAGGAAGATATTAGGAAACTGGAGGCATTGGAAATGTGGATTAGGAGAAGAATGGAGAGGATTAGCTGGACTCAAAAGGTTAAAAATGAGGAAGTCCTGAAGAGAGTTGGCACAGATAGACAGTTGATAAATGTATTAAGAAATAGGAAGAAGAGATGGATAGGACACATTCTAAGGGGGGAAGGTCTATTAAAAGAGGTTATAGAAGGTAGAATGGAAGGAAAAGGAGGCAGGGGCAGGCCGAGATTAGGTATGTTAGATAATTTAAAGACCCACTCATATGTGGAAATGAAGTGGAAGGTCGAAGACAGAGAAGATTGCAGGCGTTATGTACCATGGACCTGCCAGTAGGCAGTGCACTAAGACAGAGATCTTCCATCCTTCAGGTCTAGGTTCCACATCCATACTAGAGCGTGGTCCATTTCAAGGCTTTCACTATCTTTATCTTTGTGTCCTTCTTTAGACTTTTTGATGACTCAAGTAGTTGAAACTCCTTACCTGTTCCAATTTCACACCATATACATGTATTACAGTATTGACTGTAACTCTATTCTGGGATACTCTCATCACTTTTGTCTTTTGATGTTAATCCTCATTCCATATTTAATGCCGTATCATTCAGTTTGTCTGTGTTAGATATAAGATATCATACTGATATCAATGACATATATCATACATAAAATATCATATCCACATTAGATAGTATCAAACTTATAGTTCTACATGTATAATACAAATCATTCAAGCATTAGCCTGTTGTGGGAATTGAGATCAGCTCTGATTTGGTAAAGTGTTCTGGCCAAATATCGAAAATAGAATAATAATGCCTATTATTGCTTTAAAAGCATTAGAATAAATATTAAAATATTTAATTTAAAAATAATTTGAGTCACATTTTCGTTTAAATATATTTTTAGAAATTGTACAATACTTTGTAGATCGTCGTAATAAGAAGAATCAAGTAGTTAATCATGTTAACGGTAATGCTGAAGACCGTGGCAATGGCAATGGGAACCCAGCGTTCAATCCCTTATTGCCACCAAATGTGATCAGAGCAGAGCTAGATGAGCACAACAGGCTATCCGAGGTAATCAATGATAGCATATATGAGTTTTAATAAATTTTCGTCAAGATCAGAGGTTCAATGCCGCTGAAAATAAAAATGTATTTCATGATTATTGAATATTACATGTATGATTAAAAATGTATTTTTTAGCTTTTCAATTTTTGTTGTGGAAAACTACATTTACGCATATGTTGAGGAGGAGGATAAAATTGAGCTCTTTCTGACCAAGCTTCATAAAATATATTACCTAACCTTTTCCAAATTTAATTTAATGTAGATACGATGTGTGACTTAATTAATCAACAAATGCTAATTGTCAAGTCTTAATTTAACAGTATTTAATTATTTAGTAAGTTATGTATTAATTACTTATTTTAATCGCCTCACATTAATGAAAGATAAGTGTTTAGAGAATGCTGAATTTATTTATATATTGCATTTAGACTTTCATTTTAAAGTAAGCCCATTTTCATAAAACTGGCTGGAGCCAGTGGCGAAGTCGGTAAGATACTCGACCGCGGATCAGTAGTTGCGTGTTCAAATCCTGGGTTCGCCCGTCACTGACATCGCTTTCGAGTGAGGAAACTGACGTTAACCTTAGCCTTACCAGCTTTAAAATAGTGTAATAACTAAAGACAAATAAGACCATAATTCTCTACTTTAAGAGCATAGGCCTATTTTAAATGTGAGTTTAATAGTTTGAATATACATTGTTACTATCATCTATCTAATAATTGATTACATGGTTTCAGGAATCTCCTCAGACAACGTTAAATATGCAGAACGAAAACGTGGATTCAAATAAAGATTATGAAAATGTCCGTAAGTCGGCAACTACTTTATGATTTTGTTTCAATACATTTTAAATGCTAATCTAATATAGTGCAAAATATAAAAATTATAAGCTCTGTTAAATAAATAACAAGTGAATGTAAGCTTAAATTTGAAATGTTGCACGGAGAAATTGTTCAGGTAGTAGACGCTACGACAACTCGGTCACAACTCGATCACAACTCGATCACAACTCGATCACAACTCGATCACAACTCGATCACAACTCGATCACAACTCGATCAATAACACCATTGACGTAATGTTACAATTCATGAGACTAAAAGATTTTCAACATTTCGCATCATCGCCCGTCATCTGGCTCGCTAACATTAGTAATATTTTCGCCATCTCATTGGTGAAATTCTTAATCTACCCACGCTCAAGTCCATCTTCATCAACTATCACATATCTTAACTCAACATCCGCTACAGCAACTAAATCTCTCCGTATGATATCCTTTGGCGTAACTATTTCTATTTTTATATAGTTATCTTTCGTTTCCAGATAGATATTGTATCCTTATCTCACCGCTCTCTTTTTGATTCTCTATGTACATTTTCAAGTATGCCGATGTTGTAATCTAGGTTTTTATTTTTTAGTTTATTGCTTCCTACTTTTAAATGAAAAATTGTAATTATTATCAGTTAAATGGATATTATTACCGCTTCACACATGCATGCAATTTTTAATGTACCTTTCCGTCTGTCTGACTTCTTATTATGTATGTTGCAATTAATGTATTAAAAAAATGAAATTAATGTTACTCATGTAAACCTTTGCTTTCTATCCATTTTCTACAATGTCACAAAGTACAGTGCTATCACCGGGCATTTCATCCATATAACTTTCTCAGATTCTTTACTACACATTCCTCTTTTGTAGTTACTATAGAGAAGTGGAACTATATATACAGATCCAATTTTTGCAAAGCATCCCATAATTTAATCCATTCAGCTCTTTTAATTCATTGCCTTCAGGGAAGTTAAAAAAACTAGATTTCTGAATTTAAATTTAATTATTATTTAAAGAATACTCCTACTCAAAAAGTTAATATTACTTTTATAACATACAATTTTTTGATTATTACAGCTTGCATAAATGCTTATTATGATTTTGGATTTTGGTTTTTGTGATTTTTTTACAGTTATAAATAGAACACCAGATACCAACAGAGAAAGAGATTGTAGACTTACGCTTATTGCGGATAATCATATTAGAGGGATAGTACGTGTAGGAGACCAGATATATATGATACACGAGAATTCATCATACATAAGAGTGTACGAGCATAATTCACACGAGTGTTACTCAAAGTCACTTGATAAAGTTCCTCGCATCTATGCACCAGATATTAAGTCACCAAATGGTCTGGCTGGTTGCGTGTACAGTGCAAGCAAATTTTTGTTTATAAGTGATTGGAAGCCTGAGCGTATTCACAGGGTGGACTTAACTAAGTGTAGTTTCACTGAAAACAAACTGCCAATAGACAGTGCAATAAGCGAAAGAGAGAGAAGTTATGTCGCATCATGTAAGAACGGATCCATCGAATGTTGGAATTTGAGAAAGGATGAGAAGTCAAGAGGTCTGGCATTGACAGCGGATCACACGCTGCTTGTTACCGTCGTGAAAAAAGGAAATCGTGGAAAGAGTAAAGTGTTGATGTACTCTATTGAGGGAAATCTGTTGCATGAGATAAGAATGAATGAGAGCATTCGGTATGCGCGACAGACACTACAACTGTCACGTGATCAGCTGATTGTGTGTCACGCTGGTTATCCTGCGGTACATAGAGTCTATATGATCAACAATGAGGGTCAAATCATAAATTCTTACGGTAGAGAGAATGGTGGAGATGAAGGTCAGCTGTGTGAGCCTTGCTCAATGACAATAGATGAGAAGAGAAAGCGCATATTTATAGCTGATCGAGGCAACGACAGAATTCTCATGCTAGACACAGATCTCAGTTATATAGAACAGCTTCACACACATCCCACCTTCAGCTCACCTGCCTGTCTCTACTTTGACTCTGTCACTCAACGCTTACTCGTTGGTATGTATTAGCTGTGAAATTTCAGATATTAGTATTATTTAGTACAATATTTAATCTTATAGAATAATTTTAGAATTATAGCTATCTATCTCATTAATTTAAATTATTGTACATTGCTATTCATATTGGAACTTAGTATCAATATTTTCATTCCAACTGTTAATACCACTTTGACACACTTCTATCAAGAAGGCTGGCAAACAGCTTACTGCTCTCACTATTATCTCCATTTCCTATCTAACTTAATTGCATTTATGCTCGATTTATAAATTAACAAATTCAACATTCCATGGCATGGTATTGCCCATATAAAGATACGCTTCCTTTATTTTAGATCTCTTAGTGTACCGCAAGATGTACGATTTGCAGATGACCAAGGAATGGTAGCGGGAAGAGAGATTGGATTGCAGAAGATAATGTCCAGGCTGAATGATACGGCATTGAGATAAGGCATGAAGATTAATATAAAAACGACGAAAGTTATGAGAGTATCCAATAATAAAGGTGAAGTTAATATCACAATAAATGGTACGAAATTGGAACAGGTAAGGATTTTCAAATATTTTGGTCATACTAAAACCGATGACGGGAAATGTGAGAAGGAAATATGCAGTAGGATTGCACAAGCAAAAGCGGCCTTTGCCAATAAAAAATTACTATTAACAAAAAGTCTAAAGAAAGGCATATAAAGATACGCTTCCTTTATTTTAGATCTCTTAGTGTACCGCAAGATGTACGATTTGCAGATGACCAAGGAATGGTAGCGGGAAGAGAGATTGGATTGCAGAAGATAATGTCCAGGCTGAATGATACGGCATTGAGATAAGGCATGAAGATTAATATAAAAACGACGAAAGTTATGAGAGTATCCAATAATAAAGGTGAAGTTAATATCACAATAAATGGTACGAAATTGGAACAGGTAAGGATTTTCAAATATTTTGGTCATACTAAAACCGATGACGGGAAATGTGAGAAGGAAATATGCAGTAGGATTGCACAAGCAAAAGCGGCCTTTGCCAATAAAAAATTACTATTAACAAAAAGTCTAAAGAAAGGCACAAAGTTAGAGATAGTGATTACTTTGGTTTGGACCGCGCTATTGTATGGTTGTGAGACATGGACCTAACGGAAGGAAGATATTAGGAAACTGGAGGCGTTAGAAATGTGGATTTGGAGCAGAATAGAGAGGATTATCTGGACTCAAAAGGTTACAAATGAGGAAGTTCTGAAGAGAGTTGGTACAGATAGACAGTTGATAAATGTATTAAGAAATAGGAAGAAGAGTTTGATAGGACATATTCTAAGGGTGGAAGGTCTATTAAAAGAGGTCATATTAGATAGAATGGAAGGAAAAAGAGGCAGGGGCAGGCCGATATTAGGTATGTTAGATGAGTTAAAGACCCACTCATATGTGGAAATGAAGAGGAAGGCGGAAGACAGAGAAGAGTGGAGGCGTTATGTACCTTGGACCTGCCAATAGGCAGTGCACTAAGAGAGAGTGTACCGCCTATTGGCTGATCCATGGGCAAGTAACTCATCCAATTTCATCCTCCTCTTTATGTCCTCTTGGCTTATTTAATATTTATTGAAAAAACTCTTTAAACATGTTATATCCAGGTACATTTGTATAAAGTTCTAAAATTTCGATGTATTATAAGCCATATAGAATTAAAAATTACAAGTGAATAAGTTCTTGCAAGAGCCGGTACAGATAGACAGTTAATAAATGTGATCAGAAATTGAAATAAAGTCTGGATAGGTGAACCAGACTGTGGGATAGTTTGCTAAAGGATGTACTATAAGGACGAATGCAAGGGAAAATAGTTAGAGGAAGACCGTTACATGTGATGCTGGATGATGAAGTTTAATGTTAGGCTTGTTTAAATAGGTTACATGATTCACTTTAAAGGCTTTGTTATATTTAGACTACTATACAATATTTTAATGTTAATTTCAATATTAAAATATTTTACCAATTTGTTTACATATTTCAGATTTTGTAACACTCCCACGGAATGGTTTAAAGCCTACTTATACCTTTCAGCTTGCAGCCCCCTTTGATTTTGAAAAGATTGTGTCGTTGACAGTTTTTGATGGCGAAATTCTTGTGGCCGTTGATGAAGGAAATAGTTATTTAGTCAGATCATATGACGTTCGAAATTTAAGTGGAAGAATTTCACGCGACATCAGGATACCTGATCTCAGAGTATGTGATGATCTCGCTGGTTGCTCGCACAACAATCTACTCTACGTCTGTGACTCTAGGTCTTCCTGTATTCACAGAGTAGATCTCACTGACATGAACGTCACTCGCTGGAATATAGCTAAGGGGTGGCCACGCTTTCTCTCTGTGACATCTGAGCACACGGTGCTTGTAGCCTTAAACGCTTATGGATCAGCTAAAATTGCACTTGAATACACAAGTAATGGCGAGCGATTGCGTAGTATAAGCATTGACAGAGATAGTTATAGAACCATTAGCAGAATCAATAACATAGACCTAAACGATGGTGCAAAGATTCGGTATACACGGCATATCATCAAATTGTCAGATGATCGGTTCATTGTAACATTGGAAGAATGCTTTAACTCAGGCAGACTATGCGTGATGAACGCTGAAGGTGAAATAATCAAGCGGTATGCAGAAGAGATAGATATACCAGGGACAGATATTCCGATAGCTGTAGATCATTCTAATAAGCATGTTTTTGTAGTCCAGAAGAGTAAACAAGAAATTCAAATATTAGACACTGAGTTTAACTTCCTCGGTAGCATACCAGTTACAGAGAGCGGCACGCACATCACTTGTCTCTGCTATGACTCATTCACTGGTAAACTCTTTCTGATTGCGAAGAATGAAACAATGCATACTAATAGAACGTTAATCATAAGTGATCTGAAACAATTCGTAAAATTTATTGAACCATGATTCAGCGATAACTGTGATAAACATTATAAAATATGTATGTATAGGCCTGCATGAACTGCAAACTTATTTACGAACTTTTAATTGTTCATTGAGAATGAATTTGTATCATTTGAAATCTATTTTGTTATTTTGAAACTGTACAAGAATTCGACTTGTAACGTAGCCATATTAATATAACCATAGATCTTAACGCATACCATGCAGTATTTACCATTCTCGCCTTATGTTATGAAAAACAATTTTTTATTTACTCATTGTAAAACATGTCGGTAAGGTATTCGACCGCGGATCAGAATGTGTGGGGTTCAAATCTCTTGCTCGCCCATCATGTGACGTTCAATATAAATATATATATATATATATATATATATATATATATATATATATATATATATATATATTATATATATATACACTGTGAGTCTTATAAGTGACACCCCTTTTATATTTGCAATAAAATCGTAACCAGTCGACACATTTCTATAAAATTTACAGGTTGTTGGAATCAACCAATTTTCGCTATTACTGCAAAATTTTGTTACCATATCTTTAAGAACAAAAAAGTTATTGATATATAGGAACGCTAGGGGCAATGATGAATTTACAACTATGGGCCAAGTAACTGACATTCTCTATATTGTTATAATGAAAACAGGGAAAACATCTTATGCATATCATGCTATACTTATCTTAAAAAACAGGCATTTTTGTTCAAAACGTGCCATATTATGTGCAGATTTGTAGAAAATTGCCGAAGTTATTGCCTTTTTAATAGCCCTGGGGTGTCAAAAGAACTATGCAGACTGTTGTTACGCATAAGGCCTGACTGCGCATTTAGCCTGTGCGCTAAAGCTGCAGCTGCTAGGCTAAAAATCAGATCAGCCATATGACATATCAGACTGGCTAGGCCGATGCTCCATTTACCGCCATCACTTGTTCACCGATTTGAAACTCATTCAATACAAATCACAAATCCATCATTTCCATTCTTCAAAGATGGTTTTCAGCAAAGAAGATCGCATTTTGATTTACGAAATGCGAATAGCCAAAGGCTATGGCGCCAAGCGTATCCTGAAAGAATTTCCTCGTAAAAACTGGTCGTTGTCTGGGGTTGCCAGATTGCTTAGAACCATTACTGAAAGCGGATCATCTGCTAGAAAGGCAAGGCCCAAGACAGGAAGAACGCCTGAAATTGTCGCAGCTGTTGAGGAGATGATTATGAGTCAGGAATCACAGCCTGGAACTCATCGAAGTACAAGACAGATAGCACGTGAGATTGAAGTGAGTCAAGCAACTGTTAGCAGGATTATACGCCATGAGCTTAATCTGAAATGCTTGAAAAAGAAACAAGCTCAAGAACTTACAGAAGCAAATAAGTTGACAAGGTTGGTGCGTGCAAAGCTTCTGCTGCGAGATTATCCCCAGAGCAAAGTTGATTTCATATGGTTCACTGATGAGAAGATTTTCACAGTTGCTGCACCAAAGAATGCACAGAATGATAGGCTCTACGTGTTTGCAGGAACTCGAAAGAAACAAGTTCCTG
>CAJHZI010000459.1:487500-497500 GCA_905160935.1 Enchytraeus crypticus
TATCGCAAATAAAGTAGCATATTAAGTTGGTCATGTTGTTATTCTAAACAATGCTATATATGACATTGCTATTTTTATTATGTTAATATTTTTATAGTAACAATATTATTTTGTCTTTCTTTTACTCTGACTGTAGTATTGTAATAATTTGCTTCTAAAATTCTCAACTAATTTTATATGTGCAGTTTTGTGTGTTTATGGTTACACAATTTAAATTTGTCCAATATTCAAGACAACTTTGAGTGCATGTACATATGAGTATTAAGACTCTTTTAGATATCGTTAAATACTCTGTAATACTGTATATAATAGAAGGATATTTGGAAGTTTTTGTCACATTTTAATAGTTTTCAGGATTGATCAATATGTAAATGTAAAATTTAAAATAATATATTTACTCGCAATTTGCATCTGTTTGGAGTGCTGCTTGATTGGAGAATACCACTCAGCCTGAAAGGTTTAGATTTAGTGTACAAAACTAAAAATACATCATGTACACCTTAAGCCCAACAACCGATTTAGAGTTCAGTGGTAAGGCCAGTAATGATGTATGGTGTTAAGTGTTGGGCATTAAAAGGGGAACATGAGCAGAGATTGCATGTGGTAGAGATGAGAATGTTGCGTCTAATGTGTAACAAAACTAGGAAGGATAGAATGGAATATGAATTTGCTAGAATGAGCCTCATTATAACATTCCTTTTTCAAGTTCTCAATCCCATCTCTAATCATAAATATTTAGGCCTAATGTTTACTATCTAATGTTTAATGGAGTACATCAAGCTAAAGAAACTCCATACTTTACAACAGTTACGGTAAAACAAGCAATACACAATAAAATGCACACCGTAAAAATAACTGCAATATTAAATAACTATCATAATGTATCATAGATTAAATATTTTCATCTGAGAGTTTTTACAGTGAGCAGAATTTAAATGGAATGATCTAGCAACAAGATGTGTCTTAAGACTTTTTAAAGCTGTCAGGTTTATCAGAATGTCTTATAAAATATGGAAATTCATTCCAAAATTTGAGACCTGCTACAGGAAACGACTAAGACCATAACGACCATAAGAAACTGTTCGGCATTTAGGAACCGCGAGTTTTCCTGACTCAACAGATCGAAAGTTTTTCCTTACTGAACAAGAACTTAATGGTATACCATAGGCAGAAGATATGACGGGGCTGAGTTGGTCAGTCAGTTGAAAGTGTTAAGGCAGGATTCGATGCTTTCTGGAATTTTAAGCCAATGAAGTTTCTGTAACAGAGGTGAAGCAATATCAGAGCGCTTAGCAAGAAGAATTAATATTGCAGCGACATTCTTAATTCTTTGCAGTGAATACATTACCGATTTACTGCAACTTAAGAACAGGCTATTACAATAATCCATCCTTGAAGAAAATAAAGGCATGAACAAGAATTTCTCTGGAGAATCAGACAAACATGGTCTAATACTAAATAACTGGCGAATTTGAAAGAAACATGAAGAAGATAATTGCTTAGAATCCTGCTCAAAGTTCAGGTTAGAGTCAAGACAACACCAACGTTACGAACAGTGTTCACAACAGGTACATTTGCTTCACCCAATACAATCGAGGATATATTAATTGTGTTGAGTTGGAGGCGCTGAAAGCCAAATATAACTATTTATATTTTACATGTGTCGAGAGACGCTCGGCTTGTGGGTGTAACTTATCGGGCACAATTCCCATATCTTTGGGATCATAGCTTGATCTTTGACGTCGGTATTGCTCAGCTCCCTCCAACATTAAATGTTTTTGTTGGTTAGGGCCTCCCCACCCACCCACTGAGCTCATGGGGACCTCCGGCGCGATGTGGTAGTTGTATGCCCTTTGGATATCTGGATCAGTGGCTTATGTGTTCCTGGTTATTGGAAGGCCTAGGAGCTCGGCCTTTCTGAATGTCCAATCTCTACTACTGCGCAGAGACCGTCAAGACTAAAGGTGGGGATGTTTTTGTCTCCAGCCTGTGCTAGGGCCATGGCCTCTGCCCTATTGGTGGGATCGTGGGAATTCAGGGCTCGTGCCACGGCCCTGAATGCCACGGTGTCTTCACGGCCTGAATCGGGGGTACGTCCCGTGATCGACATCGAAGAGGACTGGGACACCGGCCATCTATCTGTGTTTCGTTCGGCCATCTCCCCTTAAAATAATGTAAGGTGTAAATGTATAATTATAATTTCTTTAATTAGTTGATTAGTAATGCCTGAGAAATTCATTGTGGTGATTGGAATTTATAAAATGAAAATACAAGCCTAACCTACCTCTACCGTTAATGAGTGAGGAGCGTGAACTGGGACCAGATTGGTGAAAACTAATGAACGTAAGTGATTGTAATCTTCAATAATTGTTTTCCAATCTAAGCCCGTTTGATATTTAAAGAAATTCCGTTAACCTCGACTCGAGACAAAACCTGCTACAGCTCTTGGAATCCTGGGTCATCCAATAACGAGACATAACTCGCCTATTGGGAAATTAAGTACTTCTTCTCTCTCCCCTTTTCCTTTATTTAAGGGAAATTACCACTACTCTAAAATATACGCCCGCTAAAACTACCTACATATATCTCTATGAATACATATCTATATAACTCAATATGGGGTTGATTTTCGATGTCCCATCCGACCCAATTTCACAGCAAAAATGCCATTGTGACTCTACAGAGCTCAGATCGACGTTCCCTTCTGGCCTGTCACGGAATGGGTATCCGTAGCATAAATTTCACTTCGACATAAAGTTAGGAACTATCAGCTAAAACTCTATGTGAAGTGGATCGCGGTTCAATTTCAGCTTTAATGGTTTTTCATTTTTTGAAGTACTGAATTATTGGTTTCCTACTAATTAATAGATAAGATATTTTACAGTAATATTAATGAACAACCCAAAAGCACTGTTCGCATTAGCATATGCAACGATAGCAATGTATTAACTTAAAACCTTCGTGTGAATATAAAAATATTAATTAAATAACAGAAATAAGGTGTAAGAGAAGAGGAAAGTGGGAAAATAACGTAGAACACAAAAATAGACAGAAAATAGAACTAATATTAAATATAGTAGTAAGTCCACAGTTTTCAATTTATATTTCATATAGACAAATGTATCAAACACAGTTCAAGCACATAATGATATCAAACACTGTTCATATAAACCATAGCTAAAGAATAAGAAATAATATAATAATTATGCATTCATATTTATGCAGAAAATAATATACACCAGAATCGTAAAAAAACAATATATATATATATATATATATATATATATACATATATATATATAGGGTGTCGCATAAGTTCGTATACCGTTTTCAAATTGCAGTAATTCGGCTAGTAAAGGTCGCATGTTCATAAAATTTCGTATTCGTGTATAATAGATGTGAATTAGATGTTGGTGCAAGTTTATTTTCATTAGACCTGGAAATGACGTCACACGGCGCTGTCGCGCAATGTGACCCATTTTCTGACTGGCGCAGCTAGAGACACGCTGTGGCTGCATGCAGCGCGTGCCTGGAAATTACCTGATGTTGTCGTCCAGGACCGCAGTCAAGGCTAATCAACGTGTCAATGTTATTGTTCGATGAGGCCGCGTATAATTTATAATATGGATAAAATTAAAATAATACAATTACGTGCACAGGCAGTAGTATTGGCTAAAGAAGGATATTCGCATAAATGTATTGCACAAAAGTTAAATCGGAGTAAGTGTTGGGTTACGAAGTGGGTAGGTCGAAGCAAATTTGACGAAAAACTAGTGGATATGAAACGTAGTGGACGTCCGAAGATACTGTCTAATACAGCCAAGCGTCTCATCCAATCCGCAAAATACAGACGTGGACAGAGTTTGCGCCGTATTTCAAATCAACTGAAAATTCGTAATGAACGTGCTTCTAAGGACACAATTCGCAGATACATGGTTAATGACCTGAAGTGGAAGAACTGGCGTCGCAAAAAAATTCCACTGTTGACTGATGCTCACAAGGTGAAACGTATTAAGTTTGCGCGTGATCATCGTAATTGGACTGTTCAGGATTGGTCAAATGTTCTGTTTACTGACGAGTCACCCTTCAAAGTGTTTTACATACCCAATCCCAAGAACGACACTGTGTGGGGATCACAGGAGAGTAATGTTCCTCCCGCTGCTCAAATGAAGTTCAGTCCCTCGGTTATGGTTTGGGGCGGAATGACTGCACACGGATTAACGAGTCTGCACTTCATTCCGAACGGTACACGACTTAACTCGGATTATTACATTGTAAACATACTGGATAAACTCGTCAAGCCAGCGTTTCAAAGAATCGTAACCGGCGGCAACGTTACTCGAGTAAAGCTGTTCAATGACAATGACCTTGGCATCTTTCAACAGGATGGTGCAAGATGTCATACATCAGCCAAAACAACAAGATGGTTGGAAGACAACATTCCATCGTACATTAAGCCGAAGGACTGGCCACCGAACTCTCCAGACCTTTCTCCTATCGAGAACCTGTGGAGTATTCTGTCGTTTAGTGTCTACCGCGATCCAGAGCCCACGAATGTTGTGCAGCTGAAACGTCGTCTACAACAAGCTTGGAGATCAGTGAAAGTGGAAATACTTCAGACATTAATCAAATCTATGCCGGATAGAATACTCGCTGTCATTAAGCAAAAAGGAAATACTATAAAATATTAGTTTTTGCGAAAATGTGACGTCATTCAGAAAAATTTCAGTTTCTACTTAATTACTTGTACGATTACAAATTAAATTGTACCCATATATTTTATTTATCGTGTCTACATACTGTCCAAATTTGGTTTAAAACGGTTAAGTAGTTCCAGAGTTAATGCAATTTGAAAACGGTATACGAACTTATGCGACACCCTATATATATATATACATATATATATATATATATATATATATATATATATATATATATATATATATATATATATCTTGAAACAAATAGCACCTAGAATTGCTGAGGCACAGGTAGGCCTATATCTAATAAAACAAACCGGAAGAGAATCTCATATCACTCCACCAAATGAGGGGAAACAAAATTATAAAGTGTCCTTTCAAACTCGACCAGGAAATGACTGTACTGTTCACAATAGGGATTTAAGTATTTGATACACCCTTAACAACCTGTAGGCTACCGATGGATATAACAGCTCACCTGTACCGTGAAACATAGGTTTGTTAAATTATCTTTTAAAAGATACTTTCTAGAGCCTCAGGTAACCCTTTCCAACACGAGGAAGTCCTTACCCCTTTACACGAGCACTCTATGAAATTTCAAATACTCAAACACATCAGTACATGGTTACCCTATCTGGTTCAAGGTTTACACACAATGTCCTAATTTAACTTTATATATTGTACAGTACCTTTGTCCTCAGCAATTCTAAGTAAAATGACTTGCCACCTCTGGAGTCTAGGGCAAAACTACAGTCTTTTAACACAACCCTAACATAAAAGGCTTATACGTAAAATGGTAAGTTAAACTTAAATAAAAGTCCGTTCCATACTTAGTTAAAGCTTAAACATTAAATTTCAAATAACGTAGGTCTTCCCATCAACAACTCCAGAGGGCAAGTGAAGGGAAATATAAACATCAATTAACTTAGGATTAGACTCCAAGGCAGAATGGAACAAAAATACTAAGCAATATCGACAAATGAATGCCACCACTAACTCTATTAGCTGAAGAATTTCGCTATCATTAAAAGTCAGTCAGGCGTATTTGGCCAGTCTAAAGTACACGGCCAATATCGCTATAGCAACATCTAGCTTTCTGACACGGCCGATAACGGCTAACACGTCACCGAACGGAAGTTAGCCGCTCGTAATAAAAACATGACACCCCTTACTAATAGCGCTGGGGCGCCCTATCCACTGGGTTCCCCAGTACAACTCCCCTTCTGTAACACCGCCTGTTTTAAAATACAGGTTTTACACAATGGGACCCCTTCCCGCTTTACCACTTCTCGGCGCAATCAATGCGACTATGTTTTAAAGTCGTAAAGCCGCCGATCACTTCTCGACTAAATTAACCGCGTCTTAAAGCTTTAAAACAACTACTCTACTTCTCAACACAACTAATTGTGTTTTAAAGTGATCAGTAATAATATTCAATCACAATCAACTGCGTCTGAATATTAGTTCTTCGTGATAAGTGGGTCCAATCACAATTAACTGTCTTGACCACGGTGACGACGACGTTAACCCGAGTGCTTTAGTACGGAGGAACATTTCAGTACCAAATTGGAACACCGGATAACTCCAAGGCCAATCACGTAACGCCTTATTAAATCCTCGATTTGTATCACCCCATTCTATTGGTTGAATGTGTTGCCTAACTTACGTTATATATAAAATGTGTTACCGACCTGTGGTATATTGTTATACCACCTCCTAATGTGTGCTTTTTTGTTTTAAAACCTATGCTGTGATCAAGCGCGAAAATATATCATATATGAATATATCACAGTGATAACGCCGTAATCCCACTTCACCTATAGCCACCAATCGTCTATATTTCCTATCAATTCTACAAAACGTATCGAAATATCCACAAATCTAGATAAAACCGTTCATAACCTCCTATAGCGCTCAACTGACTTTTCCTCAAATTTAATGTAACGTTTTTCTACTTTAATATATCCTAACTACATACATTTTAGTCTTCACTACCAATTATATCCCCTTTTACAACAGTCGCTAGTGAATTGGATTTTTACTTTCATTCCTAGCTCATCCTTATCTCTAATAGAGAATTTCTGGTATTTATGTCTATTGTTATACCTTTGGAAAATCCCTAGACTGGTGCTATGTTTAATCTATACTGGTTTGCAAAAGCGTATGAATTTATATAGGTCTGAGTTTAGTCATACAAAACAAGCGTAATCAGAGCGAAATTCAAATTCGCTACAAGACGCATTAAGAACCAGTTTTTTAATTAACCTACAAGACTGCAGATCAGTAAAACATCTTTTTACCTTAATAATAGCAGACTCAACCTCATTTGGATTAAAATGCAAGTAATCATGAGTATCATCCGCATACTTGTGACCATTTAGATCATTTTTCTCAATGATGTCAACTATGTCGACAGTATATAGCACAAATAAAATAGGTCCAAGAACAGACCCCTGTGGTACTCCATGCCAAAGACGAAACATTATAAACCACACCTCCAGAAGAAAATACCCGAGTTCGATCAAGTAAATAAGAACGGAACATAGTGATAGGAATATAGTGATTCAATGTTTGAAATAATATATTTAAACTCAAGCTCGGTAACGTATATATGAAGGACTTTGTAACAGTAAAAGCGCTTTAAATATAATTTGAATTAAGTTGTGAAAGAGAAGAATATGTGTCAAATGGAGTTGAATATTCAAAATATTTCACGCATCCTGGCCGTATTGTTTATTGTGACAGCTGATAAAGGTAAGCGACGCTTTATATTTAAAGCTATAGTTTCGTCAAAATCTTCCAGACGAATAGAAACTTTTCATACATGTTAGAAAATTGTTGTAACAATTTCTGAAACCTAGGCGCTCACACCGATTACCGCATTTGACGTTGGTTTGGATTTTCCAGTGATTCATCGCGTTTGTTCAGTCTATTCGTTTGTCTATTCTTCAGCATTCCAACACTACACGGGCACGGACACAACACGGGTAATAGCGTTAGAAAGCTATGGTTTGCAAGAGCAAGTCGATGTTTAAATTCAAAAACCTTTTTAATATAATATGACCCTCTTTGAAACGCCAAATTCCTCATTGCTTCTCATGAAGGTAACACACAGCACTACTCTACTCTATTTTGAATAGGTAGGCTAATGTTGCAAAATTTGGCTGGAGCCAGTGGCGATGTTGGTAATATACTCGATCGCAGATCAGTACTTGTATGTGCTGGTTTCATCTCCTGATCTTGTCCGTCACTGACATCGCCTTCGAGTATGGTAATTGACGTTAACATTAGCTGGCGATGTTGGTAATATACTCGATCGCAGATCAGTACTTGTATGTGCTGGTTTCATCTCCTGATCTTGTCCGTCACTGACATCGCCTTCGAGTATGGTAATTGACGTTAACATTAGCTTTACCAGCTATTAAAATTAAAATTTGAAATTGAAGGATATACTTGTTGAACTTTAAAGCAATTTAAAACATGAACAAAGCGTTGTTTTTGCACTTTGAAATAATATAAAATTACATGAACCTCGATATTTAAGTCATATAACTCAGGTTTTAATCTATTTAAACAAATATATTTGCAAGCCTATTTGCTTATCCCTGAAATAGTAAATTAGACAAAGTCATAAAGGTAAATTTGTGCAAAAATGCAGCCAAGCTAATATGATTTCGATATAACCTGCAGTATGTCGTATCTTTAATTAATCATGCTCATTTATCGGTTTAGCACAGCCTGCTATATTGAAAATGCGGAACAATAAATTCTGGATTTGAATATTTGTCTATTAATGCGTCGCAGACATTGTTAAATATAAATGCACTGCATAATATTTTTTCAGTTTACGGACTACTTACTGAGAAACTAGAAGATGATTTTGCAGTGGTGGGATCTCGAGTAGAGTGAGGTGTAACACTAATCTACCAGACCCTGTGAAATGGTCGAGACTGTTACAGGGGTCTGACAGAGAAGAGGATGTCTACATTACATGTTTACACCTGTAGCGGTGTACTACAATCTCAGTTTCGTGGTCTGTTCACAGTGGAGCGTTGCAACCTGATAATTAAGAACGTGACGTATGAAGACGCTGGAAAGTACACTTGTTACGATGAGATGGGATTTGGTTACGATGTAGGACAGTACAAAACGGTATTTCTCATTATTTTCGGTAAGTTGTAGAGATATAATTGTATTCTATATGCATGTACTATAACCCGACAAATATTGAGGAATTAGAAAAAGTTCAAGCTAGAGCAACAAGATTTATTAAGAAATGTAGTAATTTCAATCGTTTTAAATACACTGAATTAAAATCTTTAGAAGAAAGGTTAGAGGCGATGTAGTAGAAGTGTTTAAGATGCTTAATGTATTGAGTAAAGTAAATTATAATAATTAGATGCAATTAGCAAATAATTTTAAAAGCATAGGACACATGTAAATACAAGTTAATTTAATGTGGAAGTAGGTTTGAGATACGTAAGAATTTTTTCAGTCAGAGAGTTGTTGGTGTTGGATCGGGCTGCCAGATGAAGTTGTTGAGGCCGAAAATGTCAAATCAATTTAAGAATAAACCCCAGTGGGTGAACATCAAAAGGCAACAATTACTAATAACCATGGAAAGGAAGGAGAAAATGGGACTTAAACAAGCATATGTGCTTCCTGACCCAGTGTCCGTTATGTTATGTTATGTTAGGATATAGATCTGTTAATCTTCAAACAATTCGCTTTGAATACTTTATTCCTTCAATAATTTCTTCAGTCAATTTTAGCATTACCGTCGTATGCTTATTCAATGGATTATTAATTAGAATTTCACTATAATTTATTATCAGCGAGTGAGATTAAATGTCATCAAGAAAATAACTTCACTCAAGAGTCACCAGATAGCGCTGCTACAGGTCTGATAACAGTTAACTGTAATCTGACCTACAATGGCTTCATGTCACCTTGGCTATACTGGTCTCTAGGAAACAGCGAGAAATATGTGCACAGATATTATCTAGAGAGTAATTCGAAAATTTCTACGACAAAAGAGGGATCAGTTTCTAGAGTGAATTCTGAAATATTCCCAAACGTCTCCATGGTACCGGATAGATCATACTTAACTTGTGACGTTTTGGGTGCAGGTGAAACTTTTCTACGGTGGACATCAGAAAAAATAGTAAAATCATGTGGCAAGTTGATTACTTGTCGAAATATTTGATTTAAGAACATAAATTGTCTCTGTGGGCTGAATTGAGTAAATATTTATTACCTATTAATGTAGTTATTTCAAATTTTGGGAAGAAAAAGTGCCG
>CAJHZI010000459.1:502500-577500 GCA_905160935.1 Enchytraeus crypticus
GATTGTGACATATCTTTTAGGATTGAAGCATTTAGGACCGTAGCTCTTAGGATGACCAATCGATGAACATATGTTACATGTAATAAACAATGTAGGCCTATTACTTCTTGAAATTAAGAAGCCTACACTGTTCCACGAGAGTTTCACGTGTCAAAATTCAAAACTGTTTTAAAAGATTCCACGGTCGACATTATCAAAAGCAGCACTAAGATCAAACAACATAAGACGAGTCAGCTGATCTCTATCAAAAGCCATTGCTATGTCAGATGTCACTTTAAGAAGTGCGGACTCAGTAGAGAAGAAAGCTCTATAATTATGCGGATTGATAGTCCGGTAGCAATTGATTAGCATTTAAGTAACAGGTGAGCTGATCAGATATAACATACTCTAAGAGTTTAGAAATAAAAGACAAATTTGGTATTGGTCTGCAGATTTTAGAGTCATTAGTATAAAGATTTCTCCGTTAACACAGGTTGAATAACAGCAGATTTTAAAGTTATATGGAACTAATCCAGTTTAAATTGAAATCACTGCGCATAGCAGCAAGAACCGGAGAGACTTATATGGAAAATCTCTACATTATCCAAGTTGGTACAAGATCAAGTGAACGGGATATGATAGGGCGAGATCTTACCAAACTTGAGACTTTTTCAAATGCAACAGATTCGAAGGATGATGATTAAAAATTACCACGAGAAGGAAAGTTAGCAGAGTTTGTCAGTAAAACTGGAACATGAAGTGGCCAAGGAAGGGTAATGCAGGATCACATATACCTCAAATCTAGGCTTCAAATGATTTTGGAGAATATTCACCAGTTTCCAAATTATTAACATATTCTTGCAAACAGAAAATGATCCTAGATACCCTGACGACGTTGATGCTTGCATAATTGAGCTGAGTCTAAAAAAAAAAAAAAAAGTGCCAATTTCAGTTCTTCAGAAAACTATAAAACAAATGAATTCCTATTCTTCAAATACTTACATAAAATAATAATAATAATAATAAAGGTTTATTGTCCATTTCCTCCTACAAGGATGATGTTAGTGATGTAAAATGTAAATAAACATATAACGTTTGCATTTCCTATCACATATTGATGTTAATATTCTGAAATTAATGCAGCGTGCCCTCCGCAAAGGACCGTAACTAATGAAAATCTTTGACTACCTCAAAGTTTTACACAGCAATAGACTTTGACGTAATTAGGACTAGAATTAGGCCTAAAGTGCTTAACTTTCAGATAAAATTTAATTAGATAATCTCTTTGATTTCCATAGAGAAGTAAATTTTGCTACTACCTACATTTCAGATAAAGATGAATTGGTTATTTGGCTTCATCGTGCCAGCAGGCTTGATCCTCCTGATCTTTGCGCTGGTAACTCAAGGTTAGATCCTTTGGTTACTAGTCTTGTTTATTTGTCATTTGTTATATATAGAATATGTTATATATTTGTAGTGTATTTGTTATATGTTGTGTATATGTTATATTTTTGGTGCATATGTTATATTTGATGTGCTTAGTATATGTTATATTTTGTATAGCCCCTCAAATCAAAACAATGAAATACTGATTGGAATCTATTGAATTTAAATTGTTTATCAGATGCATGGCTGTAAGTTGGATACACTATTCATTTATTTCCTGTCCAAGAGTTAGTAAAAAAATATAACGCTAATAAAGTACTAATAATATTAAATGGTATATTTCAAAATTACTTCTTGAATTTAAAAAACCTAAAACCATTACCATTAATATCAAAATTAAAGCTGGTAAAGATAAAGTTAACGTCAGTTTCCTCACTCGCAAGCGATGTCAGTGACGGGAGAGCTCAGAATTTAAACCCACACATACTGATCCGCGGTCGAGCATCTAATCGACTTCGAAACACGCTCCAGGCCATATTAGTAGGGGGATTATCAGTAAGACGGTTAAATAAATCCATTTCTCTTAGTGTACTGTCACCTGGCATGTCAAGCTTGTCAAGTACTGCTACTACGTCATCTGTTTACCGAATGAGGTGAAACTTTTCAGAGATACATCTTATAAGTTATAAGTTATGTGATAAGTGGTCCGTCTACTATTGCAATATCTTTCTGCACCTGAAATCGCTGGCTCTGGCTATATCTTAATTTACTAAATATTTGTGTGTATTATATATATATATATATATATATATATATATATATATGCATATATATCTATATATATTATATATATACATATATATATATATATGCATATATATATGCACATTTATATATATATATATATATATATATATACACATGTATATATATATATATATATATATATATATATATATATATATATATTTACATATACATATACATATACATTTCTGCAGTTTCTCCTAGCAACGTTATAATTTTTGCAATAAAATTTGAATGAAAATATGCAAAGTGCAAAATGTTAATTTTCCAAAAATGCAATTTTATAAAATTTGACAAATATTTATTTCTGTATGATTTATATTTTTGTGCAATGAATGTATACACAAAACACTTCAGTTACTATTACCCCTAACATAAATATTGATACATGACTGACTTAACCTATGACTATCCCAATGCTTTCTCAGGTGGAACAGTAGCCGCTGATACCACTCAACTTGCGGGTTTTACCACTCAACCAGCGGGTTTTACCACTCAACCGGCGGGATTTACCACTCAACCAGCAGCATTTACCACTGAGCCAGCGGGTTTTACCACCCAACCAGCGGGTTTTACCACTCAACCAGCTGGTTTTACCACTCAACCTGCGGGTTTTACCACCCAACCAGCGGGTTTTACCACTGAGCCAGCGGGTTTTACCACCCAACCGGCGGGATTTACCACTCAACCTGCGGGTTTTACCACTCAACCAGCGGGTTTTACCACTCAGCCAGCAGATTTTACCACCCAACCAGCGGGTTTTACCACTCAACCAGCGGGTTTTACCACTGAGCCAGCGGGTTTTACCACTCAGCCAGCGGGTTTTACCACTCAACCAGCAGCATTTACCACTGAGCCAGCGGGTTTTACCACTCAGCCTGCGGGTTTTACCACTCAACCAGCGGGTTTTACCACTCAACCAGCGGGTTTTACCACTCAACCAGCGGGTTTTACCACTCAGCCAGCAGATTTTACCACCCAACCAGCGGGTTTTACCACTGAGCCAGCGGGTTTTACCACTCAGCCAGCGGGTTTTACCACTCAACTATCGGGTTTTACCACTCAGCCAGCAGATTTTACCACCCAACCAGCGGGTTTTACCACTGAGCCAGCGGGTTTTACCACTCAGCCAGCGGGTTTTACCACTCAACCAGCGGGTTTTACCACTCAGCCAGCAGATTTTACCACCCAACCAGCGGGTTTTACCACTGAGCCAGCGGGTTTTACCACCCAACCAGCGGGTTTTACCACTCAACCAGCTGGTTTTACCACTCAACCTGCGGGATTTACACCTCCACCAGCTAGTGCTACATCTCAACAAGGAGGATTTACGCCTCCACCAGCTGGTTCAACCATTCAACAAGGGGAATCAACCTATCAGCAAGTTGGTTCAACCATTCCATCAACACAATCACAAAGTTCTACAACTGGTAAATAATGATCGGATTCATCATTAGCTGTGTCGGTTTAATAAGTGTGGAGAAATAATTTGCCATTACAATAAAATTGTTTTTGAATGTTACGTCAAATGAAACTATTAACATTAATGTTCAACTCAAATTTTGTTAAGAACTTTAACAAACATTTAAATTTGAAAGTTTTTTAAATAAATAAAATAAATGAATCTTTTTATTATTAAATAAAGTATTGATTATCTGTTGCCTAGTATAAATTAAATGTTATCGCATATGTAAATTGTATTATTTAGCTGAGAATCCATCAAGTGATGCGCAGTACACTCGAATAGTCATCCTCGTCGTCGTCGTCGTCGTCGTGTCAGCCTGTGTGGTGTTTTGCTGCGTATGCTGCTGCTTCGTCGAGTATGTGGCTAAACATGGGCATAACTTTTACTTCCTTCTCCTTTTTGTTATAAATATTTATTCTAATGGTACGATATCCTGCTCAGTGGCGAAGTCGGTAAGATATTCGACCGCGGATCCGTATGCGCGGGGTTCAAATCCAGGGCTCGACCGTCTCTGACATCGCTTTCGAGTGAGGAAACCGACTTTAACATTAGCTTTTTTTATCAGTGACCGTAACGAAAACTGAAGCCTATATCTTTAGTAGTACTCAGAATCTTGTCTTATTTTTGTCTACAGTACATCTGATGTAAACCTACTCAAAACTCTTCATACTCTCAAAGTATTAATTAATTCAGAATAATTGTGATTATAATTAGAATTATAATAGTAATAATACTAAAGGTTTAATGTCCAATTCCTCATCCAAGGGTGATGTTAGTGACGTACCATACATCGCTACATACAGCACACATCGCTACAGATCAATTCACCGACATCAATCTGTAAAAGAAATGTGCTGAGGAGAAGTATGGTCCTTAACGAAAGCCGGTCCGGTGATCAATTATGTAGACGCTCTCATTCATTTTCAGCTCCTATTATTTGGAACGCTCTGCCTCCTGATCTTTGCTCAAGTTCTACTACTTCCACCTTCTGTAATTACTGAAAACACTTCCTTGGATCTTGATCTTGGACTTGCACTGTTTTTGATCTCGCTTTCGCTTGTGGTCTCAGAGTATTCACGCGTCATCGTGTGTTGCTTTGGCGCTTGTTTGTGTAGAGTCTGCAAGAGACGTCTCTGACATTGCCTTATGGCGAGGAATCGGAAGTTAAATTTTTAGTGATTGATTTATTGATTAGCTAGAGTGGCTGTCTTCCGAGCATAACTTTGCCAAACCACTCTACTGCAGAGATATTACATTGTATAATTATAAACGTTAAGTGTATATGATTTATACTTAAAAAATTGAATATTGAGAAAAAAGTGTACAATTTTATGTAAATATTCATGTATTAAAATAAATTCGACCATTTCATAATTTTAATTACAGACGCACCACTAGACGTCGTTATGATGATCCTGAATATTACGGATAGGAACTCGAGATATGATCCAGAATATTACGAATAGGGACTCGAGATATGATCCTGAATATTACGGATGGGGACTCGAGATATGATCCTGATTATTACGGATAGGGACTCGGACGGTGATACTGATGCGGGTAAAGAATCTCAAGAACAAGGCAAAGTCGTCGTGGAGCTGGAATAATTTTATTTGTGATATATTTTGAGTAGGTGGAACTGTTAACTTTTAATTAATTTGTCAAACCTTTAAACTAAAAATTAATCAATGAATTTGTTTTCAATATCGAATCTTGACTTTTGAAGTGTACGAAAAATCGGCGTAGTAATGAAATAGAAAAAATCATAGATATTAGGACCGATGTTAGGATGAACCGCTTCATTATGTCGGTATGGGATTAATCTATATTTTATCTCCACCACAATTTAATAATTACACTAAGATATTAGATTGGCAGAGCCGGTACGTTATTTCGACTTGAATAGACAGGACAGTTTCAAACGAAGTCAAATTACTCAAGATCCTTTGTAATAGCTAGGGGCACTTCTCTTGCGGAATTGTGTGTCTCTAAAGTAAGCTTATAAGATAAGCCTACATTTTTTGCAGACATAATGAGTCTAGAACTTGAGCGGCTATATATGTGAATATCTTAATAAGTAAACAAAGTAAACTAAAGTTCATGATTTAATATACTATTTATTCATTCTACTGCATCGTCATCATCATCATCAACATCATCTTATTCTTCTTCTTCTTCCCTTGAATCCCAGGTTAACTAGGGTCCGGATACGCATAGGCTGTCTAAAGTCCTCGCTGTCCTACATCATATCATCAGACAATCCCCTATTTGAGGCTTTTATATTCGTTTAAATTTTTGTAGCAGTTTTTGGAGCCTAGGCGCACACCAACCGAATGCCCTTTCTGACGTTTGTATGGATCTTAGTGCTTCATTCGCCTTCTACGACACATGCAGTCACTGCTAATGCTTAGATCCCTTCCTTAGATCCCTTGCTTAGATCCTTGCTTAGATCCCTTGCTGAGATCCCTTGCTTAGATCCATTTCTTAGATCTCTTGCTTAAAACCATTGCTTAGATCCCTTCATTAGAGTTTTATCGGTCTTTGTAGTTTTCGTTATTTTCTCATCTCACTATGTCTACAGAGTATTTGCTAGAAATTTCAATCTTTTGACAGCGAAGAGTTTAGCTATCCGCCTGTCTATTAAATATCATCCTGAGGTATTCACGCAAAATTATCAGCACCCGGGCTTTCCGAGTGATCGCCCATCCCAGTACTAACCGAGCCTATTGTTGTTTAGCGTTATTATGCCACGCACACTCTACCAAAGCGCTAATCATCGAGGACGTCCTCAGAGTAGAGCTGCTGCCTAACCCTGTCTATGACCTCAGGTCCAACCTTCCTCACGTCCACCTCGCTGAAGCTGACCTCCACCTCCTTGTTCCTCGCTTCCAGTCTTCTCTTAACTCCCCGCCACAACACCGTCTTGTACCGCACCTCCTTCTCTGACCTTCCTGCAATAGTCAACAACAACAACAGCTAGTCGTCAATGACAACATAATAATAATAACAACTACTAGAGTGCTACAGTCATCAATGACAAAGTCAAACGATACGAAACCACAACAACAACTAGAGCGCTACAGACATGTAGCACTATAGTTGCATGTATATATGTACATTTATATATGTCTGAACTGGTTACATTTTCCCTGTAACCAGTCCAGTGAATGTCCGAGATTTTACTCTCAGATCTGCGCGGCTGGGATTCGAACCAACGAGGGTTCAATTCGCCTCAGTATCTGTCATTTAAAACTTTATGTCGTTACCCCTACGGTATTGAGACATTCTAGGGCCTATCGTACTATGACTTCCAAGCGAACAAGTCATTTAATTTTCAAGAAAATAGTAAAAAAAAAGATATGCCAATCGCAACAGTAAAATAATTCTCAAAAATTCTCACAAGTGCTATATGCCGTGTGGAGCAAAATACTGTAAAGGTATTGTTCGAAATACATCTGTAAAATTATACCCAGAAAAGCAGTATCAGCTGAAAAATATTGCTACATCCGTATTGACAACCCCTACGCTATTAAGACATTCAATACTATCTATGGTAAGCCGTACCGAGGAATGCCTTAAGCTGAGCTGCCTTTCTCTTGTCACCTCGCCTCAGAGCTGCTGCCCTATCTCTCTCAGCTGCCTCAATAGACGAGAACAGCGAGACGAACTCACCAACCAACTGCTGGCCCCGCTGCTGTAGCTTAGCCGTCTGCTCCGGGTTGAAGTGGACGTCATCTGTCTCGTACTTCAATCCACCGGACTTCTTTCGGCGTTCTTTCGATATAGGTGGACTCTTGGAAGTAGTGTTAGGATCTCCGGTGGAAGAAAGGGATGAAGATATTGCTGGAGTTCTTCCACTGCTGTGTTTACCGTTCTTTCTTGTTGTTGACTTGATAGTCTCTGAGGCAGAATAGTTAATATGTCTACTGTTGTAGTCTTGTGGAGAACTATCTACTTGTTGAGCGGTTATTATTGAACCTGTCAACACTGTTCCACGCCCACTTAATATTTGGCTGGCTTCATCAGTAGTGAGTTCTTCTCGAGTGGTTTTCTTAGTTATCCTAGAAGAAGGATTGATGGAGTTCTTGTCGTGACGCATCTTTTCTACTTGACCTCCGCTCTCCACTTCATCGTCCCTGGAGAAGATGTTAAACGTCTGCTCACGATGATTCCTGACGTATGGTTCCATGGCAGGAGTATTCCAGATCTTTGCTGCAGGACATTCGTGATCTTCCAAATCATCGACTTTCAAGGATTCCTCTCTAGTTATCATATTTGCAGATGATGCTGGTTGCTTGCTCTCAATGATTTTCATGACTTCAATATTATTGATAACTTTCTGCTCCACAATATCTACAACGGGTTTTCTTTCTGCTAATTTCACTGGCTTTTTATCGTCTCTGTTCTTCGACAATACAATATTTTCAACTTTCGATTGAATTTCACGAGCCTCTACAAATTTGATCGGATTTAAATCTAAGTCAGAAATAACTGTTCCAGATTCCTTTAGAATAAATGACTGCTTCACGGGAACATCTTCTTCAACAAATGTTTGAGTTTTTGATGAGGAATATGATTTCGTTGGAGGTTCTTCTTGAAGGATGGTTTGAGTTTTTGTCGACGTGAATAATTTTGCTGGAAGGCTCTTTTTTAATGATGTTCGGGTTTTCGACGACGTATAAGATTTTACTGGGTTAATTTCGTCAACAACAGTTTGTGTTTTGATGGAGGATTTTAAGGCGGGTTTCGGTACTGGAGAATGATGGACTCGCGTCCGATGGGACGCTTGGACCACCGGAACCACTATTGCTTCCTCCTCGCTAATCCAGGCTTTTGAAGACCTGAGTGGAACAGACTCCTGAGGAGTTACTATACGCACGTGTTTACGCGGCACTGCCTTTTTAGTTGTAATAGTCTCGACAACCATACTATGTTCCTTCTGCCCCAATGGCAGAGCCTTTTGTTCAACAACCAGGTTCACTTTTTCCTGCTCCTCTTCCTCAGATTCGTCAGTCAGCGCTTCTTCTATTACTGTCACCTTGGTTATTCTTCCCAACATGCTCACACTACTTCCGTCACTCGTCGTCTCCAGCAGCTGATCTCCCACCACAACGTGGTTGGAGTTTGCCACAACTGTCTGAGGTCTCTTGGAAATGCCTCCGTTTACCAACATTCCATCGGACACCACAACGTGATTAGAGTTTGCCGCCACTGTCTCAGATCTTTTGGAAATATTTCCCAACATTCCATCATACACGCTTTCAGTTCTTGTTTCCGTAATTTGCAAAACTTGCCCTGCGTTGAGAGGCGTAAGTTGTGGATCAATTGCACGGTTAATATCTGTCAGCAGTTCTGTTGTTATTGAGCTCTTCCTTGCAGGCTCATGACCGTTCTCTACTGAACCCTTCATCGCAGGCTCATGACCGATCTCTATTAAGCTCTTCTTCCCTTCTTTAACCTTCTTCACTGGCTCATGATTGGTCTCTGATAACTGAGTCCTTGATGACATACCCTTTGATAACTGAGTCCTTGATGATATATTCTCTGACAACTGAACCCTTGATGTCTCTGACAATGTCCTCGTCAAGTCCTGCAGTTCTCTTGTTCCAGGCGTTTCTTGAACTCGTGTCTCTGTTGATATGTCGTAATGTTCTTCATCGTGTGACCTTATACTTCCAGTCTCCATGTCCTCCAGGGAGAAGTAGAGTCCTATATCCGCCAGTGTCCTGTCCACTGTCTCTCTGCCGATTACTTCCACCTCCTCCTCCTCTAGCTCTATGCCAAACCGCCGGTCCAGTCGGTGCAGCTGCTTGTTGACAGAGAACCACTTGAGCCTCGAGTCTTCGAGCTCTCTCCTGGTCGAACTGAGGTACCCCTCGACCTGTTGTAATATATATATACAGTATATATATATATATATATATATAAATATATATATATATATATATATATATATATATATATATATACTTATATATAGCAACGACTTGTATTGATCTGCATCGATCTGTAACAATAAATATACCAACGACTTGTATTGATCTGTAGTAAATATACCAACGCCTTGTATTGATCTGTAGTAATATTACAGATTGATGCTTATCATCTCCCTTTCTCTCATAATCATGTCTATGAGTACTAATCATGTCACATGTAATTCTACGTGCCACTTTGTTCACAGTTGGGCTCTTGCATTGCATTAGTTTATTTTGTTAGAATTTTGTTAGAATAGTAATATCACTTTTACTAATACTGTTCTCACACAGTACGATGTACTTGTATAGCATGATCCTGAACACACACACCCACACACACACACACACACACATATATATATATATATATATATATATGTATATATATATATATATATATATATATATATATATATAGGTCTAACAAAATTCTAACAAAATAAAATAATGCAATATATATATATATATATATATATATATATATATATATATATATATAGATATATATTAAAATACTATAAATTTTAGTTCAGAACTAATGACAATTAAATATTGAACAACTTTCTAAATCTAGTCATGGCTAACCATGTAAAAAGATTTTTAGACAAAGAATATATCAAGCATAATTTTACGCAGACCTGAATTTTTTAAACTTTCAAAATGAAGGTACCAGACATTCCAGTCTGTTTTTATTGAAGCTATCATAACATGGGCAATGTAATAGCCGGTGTTTGGGACAACTTTACATAAGAAGAAATAAACCAATTAACGAAGAAATGAACATAATGATGAAATAAACTACAGTACGTAAGTAAGACAGAATATGAAATGAACCTGTTGCGCAGTGGTCAGATCTCCTGTGCTCAAAGCTCTTTCTTTCTCTCTCTGAGCCACTTTTATCTTGCCCACGTAGTCGATGATCCTCCCCACGAGTATTTGTCCTTCAGCGACCAGGCTCGTCTCCTCCACGTTCTCCTGCGCTGTTCTGAGGCCCTCCCCGAGGCCCTGCCCTCCCTCAAGCCCTAGACCCTCCATCAGGCCCGTCCTGAGGCCCTGCACGCCCTCCCTGAGGCCCTGCTCCCTAAGGTCCTGCCCGCCCTCAACCCCTAGGGCATCATGGGTGGATATGGAGTAGGCGGACCTCAGAGCTGATCTCTGTCGTCTTCGAGCACTTGTGGAGGAGGAAGTGCCCCAAATCCAGCCAGCATCGCGAGTCCTTAGGAATGAATATAGCAGGATAGTTAACTTAATAGGCGAATATTTCACTTTGTTTTATCAACACTAAGTTGATCCCAGTGTTGTGTTCGGGTTGTTTGTAGAATAGACCAACCCGTGGCTGCACGAGTCGTAGAAGACGACTAAAATTATGATCTAAACCAAAGTCAGAAAGGGCACTCTGTTCCTTAGCGCCTTAGCTCCACACACTGCTAAAAACTTTTAAAAAACCAATGGAAGAGATAATAGGGGATTGATATTTGAAATGGGAAAGAGGAGTGGAGAAAATACATGTATATTCCTTATCCCCACTCTAGATAAACTGGGAATAAAGAGAATATCCCAATGATGATGATGACTAGCCCCATTTTCTACAAAAGATCTTACCTTTACGGAAATTAACAAAAGCTGGTAAATCTAATGTTAGCGTCAGTTTCCTCACTCGAAAGCGATATCAGTGACGGGCGAGCCCAGGTTATTGCAGAGAAGCTATGTAAGCAAATGATGGATAAGCTGCTGTTTGATATAACAGAAACTGAAACAAATGTTTGCAATATAATAACAATAATAATAATTCGCTAGAGGCTATCGAGGTGGTTAGTTTGTTTACGCACACCTGTGTTTTTCTTTAGCACTTTTTATCGTTTTTCTTCACTTCTGCTAATTTTGTCACTTTGTCTTTTGTCATACTGCTTTTATATATATCCCTGTACGCCCAGGCCCTTTTATTTCTATTCTTTTGTGCGCATTCGGCTTATTTTACCTTTTATTAAATCTGCATTATGCTTTAGTTTTCACCTGCATTGGACTATTGGACTGCAGCTATTTGCAGTAGTGTTCCAGTTGTAATTCTTTTATCTCTCGCTTGCTATGCCGTGTTTGCCACATGCCTGCCAGACAGACTTGGCCACTGTCTCAGACTGCCAACAAGAAAACTGGCATCTGTTCGGTGTGTCTAGCTCAACGTCAGCTTCATTCGGGAGACGGAAAGGTCCATCTTCATGGCCCATTGGATAATCGTTGCCCGGGTTCCAACCAACCTCCCTTGCAGATCTCCGCACAGGCGGCAGCTTCGCAACCAGGTCTTGCAGTTTCTGATATAAGGAATAAGATCAGGAATCGGAGCTGCGACTCTGGTTCGGCTAGACAGAGTTCTCCTCCCACTGCTGCTCCCAATTCTGCTAACTTATCTCGCAATTCATTTTCCTCTCAGCCGCTCATTCTTGAACATCCCTGCTTGTCGCGACCAACAATAAAACACATTCCCAAATCAGCCAGACCTGCTTGTTCAGCAGCCTTGATTGATGCCTTCCGTAAGATCGAAAGCGATCCCTCAGTTTTATCATACTGGTCAGATTTGTTGCTTTTCGCATCTTCGGTTTTGCAAGTCCCTGCTCGCACAGGTAAAAGGCATAATCTAAGCTCTTTAATTAAGAAAAGGTTGGAGGGCCTAGGTACTAGTGCTCCCACTGAGCCGGTCGTAGAAAGAATTAAAAGAGCTCATCATTCTCATGACTCCCGTGCCTCAGCAGTCAGGTCCAAAATGGAAGATGGAAATGTTTCGGCAGCTGTGCGCATCCTCTGTTCAGACGAAAGTCCAGCGCAATGCAATTTAAACACTTTCAATATCCTGAAGGCCAAGCACCCACCCGCAGCTAGTAGCAGTATAATGGCACCCCTTCCGGACTCAATGGAGACTCCGCCCATTCAAGTCTCAGAGCAGGATGTTGTCAAAGCTGTACGTAGCTTTCCAGCAGGCTCAGCAGGTGGTCCTGATGGCCTTCGCCCTCAGCATCTTCTGGAGCTTGTGACTTGTAGAGAGTCGGCTGGGACATTTTTGACCGCTTTGACTTCTTTCGTGAATCTCCTTCTTAGAGGTGTTTGCCCCCCTGAGGTCCAACCGGTGCTGTTTGGTGGTAAACTCTTCGCACTCAATAAGAAATCTGGCGGCATTCGCCCCATTGCAGTGGGTTACACTTGGCGTCGTTTAGCCGCTAAATGCGCAAATCGCTATGCAGTATCTGCTCTCAGCGAATACTTGAGCCCAATTCAACTTGGAGCTGGTATTCCAGGTGGCTGTGAGGCAGCTGTTCACGCTACTCGCCGTTTCGCTGAGTCAATGCCAGCTGATCACTTCGTGGTAAAGCTAGACTTCTGTAATGCTTTTAATTGCTTGAGTAGATCACGAATGCTCAGCGAAATACATCACAGGATACCAGAGCTGTATAGTTTCTGCCATCTAGCTTACTCAAGCCCTTCGTGGTTGAAGTTCGGAGACTGGTGCATTGAGTCACAGGAAGGAGTCCAACAAGGGGATCCCTTAGGGCCCATGCTGTTTTGCTTGACTATTCACCCTCTCCTTACTTCTCTCTCTAGCGATCTCACGGTGGGATACCTAGATGACATTACTCTAGGTGGTTGCGAGTCGTCGATTGCAAATGATGTACGGACTATCATCGACAGAGGCCAAGAATTTGGGCTTCAGTTGAATCGTACCAAGTGCGAAGTCATATCATCAGTTTGCAAATCTCCGGGCAACTCAGTTTTGTCATCATTTGTGCCAATGTGCCTATCCCATAGTTCTCTACTCGGCGCGCCACTCTCTGGAGAAGAAGCTACTACCACCGCTTTATCCAGTCGCCTTGAAGACCTCAAACGTACAGCATCACGCTTGAAGTCGCTAGCCGCTCATGATGCTTTAACAATCCTTCGCTTTTCTTTAAGTGCACCTAAACTTATGCACGTTCTGCGCTCTAGTCCGAGCTTCTCTAATCCGCGGCTTTTAGACTACGACGAGGCTCTTAGGCAATGCTTGTGCGCCGTTATCAACGCAGATTTGTCTGATTTGCAGTGGCAGCAAGCCAGTCTACCGGTGAGCATGGGTGGTCTTGGAATTCGTCTTGTTTCCCATATCGCGCCTTCAGCCTTCTTGGCATCAGCGATGGGAACGAGGCAGTTGCAAGACGCCATCCTTCATAAGTGCTCCCTTTCTGCCGATAGTTCCATTGACGTTGCGTTGTCAGTTTGGTCCCAAAGCCTCACCTCCAGTGCTCCACCTTCTACCTCAGTCAGTAGCCAGAAATCATGGGACCGTCCTATAGTGGATCGGATTTATAACAGTCTGTTAGAATCCCAGTCCAATGCAGTAGACAGAGCACGACTCCTAGCTGTATCAACTAAAAGAAGCAGCGACTGGCTTCACGCTCTCCCTGTTGCTTCTTGTGGGCTATTTTTAGACAATGAGGCGATTCGAGTAGCTGTTAGTTTCCGTTTAGGGGCGAAAACTTGCGAGCCTCACATGTGCCCCTGCGGTCATGAAGTCGACGCTTTAGGTCTCCACGGTCTCTCCTGCAAACGAAGCTCAGGTAGAATGTCTCGCCATCACAATTTAAATGACATAATATGGCGAGCACTTTCGAGAGCAGGCATCCCTTCCTATAAGGACCAAGTGGGTTGTCCAGATCAGACGGCAAGCGTCCGGACGGCATGACTTTAGTGCCCTGGTGCAACGGTAAATGTGCCGTATGGGACGTCACGGTCATTGACACTATGGCAAACTCCTACCTGAATACGACTTCAGTCACAGCCGGTGGAGCTGCTGTTCATGCCGCCTCTAGAAGTTGGATAAATACCGTGATCTGTCCTTAGGATATGAAGTTGTTCCGGTGGCCATTGAAACCATGGGCCCGATGAATCCCGAAGGAGCTGACTTTATTAATGGCATAGGCAGACTTATTTTGCAGAGCAAACCGGCGATAAGCGAGAGACATCTTTTCTTTGGCAAAGGCTTTCCATGACTTTGCAAAGATTTAATGCAGTCTGCTTCAACAATTCTTTTAAGCCGATTGATGACCTCGAGTAGCCGGGCGGCGATTCAGCACGTATTGCTCGAATCGTTTTTATCAAACCCCAGGTTCTTTACACCGGGGTAAAAAAAAAAAAAAAAAAAATTATAATAATAATAATAATAATAATAATAATAAAGGTTTAACGTCCGTTTCCTCATCCAGGGATGATGTCAGGGACGTCCACAACAGCACACATCACTACAGATCAATTCACCCAGACCAATCTGTGAAAGAAATGTGCTGAGGAGAAGTAAGGTCCTAAACGAAAGACAGTCCGGTGATCAAAAAATGGTCAAGGTAGATTGATTATGTCTATGGTGGGAAAAGGTAAGTTTACAACAATATAACAATATTAAACTCACTAGGATACTGAGCGACTCTAGTCAAGTTATATTTCGATCACTCAAACCTGAGTGTCGCAAGGTTGTCTCGAAGACCCACAAGTTGTGTTTCCAGTACGCTAGCCACTCGCCTATCTCCCAGGATCTCTGCTCTTCTCTTCTCTGTCTCTAGTCTCTGTATATCTCTCTCCACCTCCTGTTGTCGCCCCTCTGTCCGCATGTCGCTATCGACGGGTTAGTTCTCAGTTACATCGGCTATGGTCAATGATCTAGACTACTCGCAACAGCATCTTCATAGTGACAATATAGAATAATATAAGTATAGAATTATTAATATTAATAATAATAATTACTCTCTCTCTCTCTCTCTTAGTGCACTGCCTAATGGCAGGTCCATGGCATACAGCGCCTCCACTCTTCTCTGTCTTCCGTTTTCCTTTTCATTTCCACATATGAGTGGGTCTTTATATCATCTAATAGCTACTAATAATAATTAATAATAGCTAATAATAATTACTAATTACATTAATTATGCAATTATTAGTTGTTGTATATTACATAATTATTAGGTATTATAGAATAATAAATAATTCATATCCCGAACCTAGATTAACTGCGATGAAACGGAGGAAGAAGAAAAAGATGATGATGAGTTTAATGATGATACAATAACTAACTAAATTCTATAGCTATTAATTACCATTATATATCAGAAAATTACGATGTATGATTGCATAACATTATTAATTAAGATCGACTCTACTCGCTGGAGGCAAAGACTTTGTTATATTATTGTAAAAATATCTAAAGATCTGTGATAAAATATCTTAAGATATTTTAGATAAAAAATATCTTAAGATTTTTTACATATAAAATATCTAAAGATATTCGACAACGGTCTAAAAAGCTTCAAAAAATCTACAGGTAGTTGAACGTACAACTTCTATTCATAGCTTCATTCTATTTGGGATCTCGCAGAGTTTAGAGGGATTTGTGTACACACACAGCCCATAACGACGACTGGCCTGTCTGTTAGAGGCGGTGATGTTGTTGTTGTTTGCACTACAACAATAGGAATTGCTTAACACGGCAGCGATTTCACAAAATGATTGCGGAGCACAAGGAGGCATAAAATGGGTTAGGCATGCCTGTTTTTGACGGGATTAGTTCGCTACTCGATAGAGTGTTCTCAATGGTTCGTGAAATAGAATGTGAGTAGGAATATGTACCTTGGACCTTCCACTTGGACCGCTAGAAAGAACTGGACTATGATTTTATTAGCCATAAGTTTTTACATGCATTTCCTGAGATTGAATAGTTATTTTCAAACAGGGTTTCCCTATCCATGAGAGGCCGTGAGAGAGAGAGAGAGAGAGAGAGAGAGAGAGAGGGAAAGGGAGAGAGGGAGAGAGGGAGAGAAAGAGAGAGAGAGAGAGGGAAAGGAAGGGTGAGAGAGAAAGAGACAGAGAGAGAGAGAAAGAGAGAGAGAGAGAGCACTAAAAACAATGAACACTATTTTCAGATACGGTGCTGCTTGACATTCCAATCAAAATTTAATTTGTCTTCAAAGCAACATCTGGTGCCAGCAATCTCCTTTAGAAATGTTCAAACGTTGATATGGATTGAATTATTGTAGTAAGAATTAAGTACTGAGTGCAACATAATCGACGAAATCAATACAATTAAGTTTGATTTTCTTTTGGTCACACTGCACTCGGGTTATCAACAATGACAAATTTACAATAACCCAACCAGCCGCGTGCATATGTTACTCCAACACGTGCAGAGTTTCTAAGAACATCCTCAGTAGCAGTACTGATTATATAGTAAATAATGATTATTATTAGAAACTGATGCGGTCTGAATGTACAATTACACCGTGGGATGTTTTATTGTGTTTCAAAACATTGCTTAGGCCTATTGCAACCGGTTTATTAATAAATCTGCCGATAGATGTTAAGGGTTGGGTAATTGTTATTAATTGTATCATTCACGTTGTGATCTGTTTACTGCGTTGTCCGCATTTATCGCAACATTTTCAGGGATCGCAAAAGTCGACTAAGTCCTATAGTGCTGTGAATTGGTTCTGGAGCAACTGATGTAGTGACTGTTTCATAGTTACAGCAGATCTAAGACCGGATAAATTACGGTAAACATTTACACTTCCTGAAACTTACAACTGAAACTTTCTGAAACTTGAAGCTTCTTGGAAACTGACGTTAACCTTAGCTTTACCAGCTTTTTTTCCTCTAAGGATTGTTCTAGACGGAAAATTAAACGCTCCTTGAAGTAAAGAGGTGCTCGTAAGTGTAAAACAATATTTCGTGGTGTTAAGTCATTTCGTGCAGAATAACTTGTGAAGTGAACTCCATGATTGTTTGAGACTACACTGATTAGACTTTTATACTTAAAGTCTCTCATATTTCGCACATCGTTTCATTTCAATAAATATGTAACATTTTTATTCTACATTGCCTGAAGTAGAATACATGTATTTGCACTTTATAGTGTTTAATTTATTCTCCATTGCGTGTAATTTAAGAAGTACATATATGCTTTGGCTTGATATTTTCTATTAAACATTTAACAATATTTCAGAGACCTAGAAGAAGATGTCGCTTGTAGACTTTGTGGTAAGTCTCTATCAGAGCTACGAGTATCATCTAGCGCGAGCAGACAAGAGAGTAGCTGACTGGCCACTGATGAAGTCTTGCTGGCCCACTCTTTCGCTCACCTCACTCTACCTCCTCTCAGTGATCATCGGCTCCAAGGTGATGTCCAACAGAAAGCCGTATGATCTAAAGTACCCTCTCTTCCTCTACAACATGTCTATGGTCGTTCTCAACGCCTATATCTGCTTTGAGCTCTTCTTCAACTCATACAAGCTCAGCTACAGTTTCATCTGCCAGCCAGTCAACTACGGCGATGATCCCAATGAACTGAGGATAGCCAAGGCATTGTGGTGGTACTACTTCTCAAAACTTCTCGAATTCTCTGACACCATATTCATTATACTGCGCAAAAATAATCGTCAGATCTCTTTTCTTCACGTGTATCACCACTCCACGATGTTTCCATTCTACTGGATAGGAGTGAAATGGGTGGCAGGAGGGGAAGCCTTCTTCGTTGCCATGATTAACTCGTTCGCTCACGTCATCATGTACTCTTACTATGGACTATCCGCTTTGGGACCTGGAATACAAAAGTACTTATGGTGGAAGCAATACTTGACTATTCTGCAACTGATCCAGTTTGGGATTGGAATGATATATTCGGCTAGGTCTATCTATTTTAACTGCGCGTTTCCAACTTGGATGATGTGGGGATGTGTCATATATGGAATAACTCTCGTCGGATTGTTCCTCAATTTCTATTTCCGGGTATATGTCAGATCTGGATATCAAAGAAAGAAATACAGAGACGAGGTTTGATAACTTTAAACTACTAATCCATTACTTCAGATGCTACAGATAAATGTTCTGTAATTTGTAATTGTAGTGCCAATTCCAGTAGCTAAAGAAGCGTTAACTTCTTTGCACTTTCACTTCACAAAACATTGGTTAAAGTAAAATGTCTAAATGTATGTGATTCAATAAATATATAGTGGAATGATTCAGTCAATACATCATGGAATGATTCACTCAATACAACATGGAATGATTCAGTCAATACATCATGGAATGATTCAATAAATATATAGTGGAATGATTCAGTCAATACATCATGGAATGATTCAGTTCATACATCGTGGAATGATTCAGTCAATACATCATGGAATGATTCATTCAATACATCATGGAATGATTCAATAAATATATAGTGGAATGATTCAGTCAATACATCATGGAATGATTCAGTTCATACATCGTGGAATGATTCAGTCAATACATCATGGAATGATTCATTCAATACATCATGGAATGATTCAATCAATACATCGTGGAATGATTCAATCAATACAACATGGAATGATTCACTCAATACAACATGGAATGATTCAGTCAATACATCATGGAATGATTCAGTCAATACATCGTGGAATGATTCAGTCAATACATCGTGGAATGATTCAGTCAATACATCGTGTAATGATTCAATCAATACCTAGTGGAATGATTCAATCAATACCTAGTGGAATGATTCCATAAGTTTAAATGCAGATGTTTGACGTTGTATAGACTCCACGTTACAGAGATCCTTTTATCTATTTAATTGCCACTAGGTCTCTCTCTCTCTTTCTGTCTCTCCCTCCCTCTCTCTCTCTCTCTTCTCTCTCTCTCTGTCTCTCTCTCTTCTCTCTCTCTCTCTTCTCTCTCTCTCTCTTTTTCTCTCTTAGTGCAATGCCTACTTGCAAATTCAATAGGCTAATATATTTAATATAATTTCGAAATACAATATATCCAATTATTAAATCTATCGCAAACGAGAATGGTTTAATTCCTCATCTTAGAGAAGTCACAGATAATTGAAGATTATAAGCTATTGAGATCAATCGAAATGAGAATCAACCAAGTCCAACTTTCCTAAAACGTTAAGTAATATCATATTAGCAGTAAATTAACCATTAGGGACCTTTCAAAATACAGTGAAAGTCATAAGAACAAACTGCAAGAATTCTAGAATAAATTTCTTATCAAGCAGTGTTATAGGCATATAATTCAGTTTTATTTACTGATACTGCCTAATGCCTATCCATTACTCATTCATTTGTTATATTGCTAGTGATGTTGAGTCAGCATCCTTTATCACGCAGTACTATATGCATATTATTCATTTTTATTTTAAAAAGCTGGTAAAGCTAATGTGATTGTCCGTTTCCTCACTCGAAAGCGATGTCAATGACGGGCGAGCCCAGGATTTGAACCCGCACATACTGATCCGCGCTCTAGTATCCTACCGACATCACCACTGGCTCTAGAAGTTGGTGATATCGGTAACTGAGATAGCCTAATTCCTATCCATTACTAATTGATATATCATACTGCCAGTGATGTTGAGTAAACCTCTGATATCAGGCAGTATTATAGGCCTATAATTCAGTTTATTAACTGATATTTCCTATCCATGTCGAGGAGAGTTAGGAGAGTCCAGTGGAATGCTGTCAGCGAGGTCAAATCTCTTCATCTTCCTCAGGGTCTTCACCAGCTGATCAACTGTAGCTACATTCGACAGGCGGCGCCACTTCTCCAGAGATTTCTGACACAGCAGTTCATAGCCCTCGTCCAGTCTTCTGTTGCTGATGTCAATGACTGCCAATCAATCAATCAATTAGTCAATTAATCAATCAATCAGTCAATCAATCAATCATTCATATCAATCAATAAATCAATTAATAAATCAATCAACCAATCAATCAATCATCCAATCAATCAAACTATCAATCCACCAATCAATCAATAATTCATTCAATTATTTAATCAATCAATCAGTTATTTAATAAATTAATTGATCAATAATCCAAATAATCATTCAATCAACGAGTCATCGTGGGTTCAATCAATCAATTAATAAATCAATCAATCCATCAAACGGCCAGTAAAATATTGAAGTAATGAATCGTGCAAGCAATTGATCAGTCAATCAATTCACGAGAGAATTAATCAGTAATTAATGAATTCTAAGTAATTTTAGCAATCAATCAATATATCAATTATTCATTAGCTATGTAATATTATTATCTTATATAATTATGTGCATTGGCTGCGCCCGATTTACAAACCCATTAATCTAATTAATGATTTAAGTCATAAAATTATTTATTTAATTGATTACTTCCCACACCAACCCTCAATGTCTCTCACTCGCTGTCTCTGGTCTCTCTCAGGTTTGAATGGAAGCTGAAGGTAGAGTTTTTCCCAGTCCTTCCCTATCCCATCTGACGTCACCAGGAATGCTTCCCGCGTCTCGTCATTTATAACGGCTGTCAATCAATCAAAAATCAATCAATCATTAAAATAAATCATTCAATCGATCAATTGGCTGGAGCCAGTGACCGCGGATCATTATGTACAGGATTTAAATCCTGGATTCGCTCGTCACTGACATCGATTTCGAGTGAGGAAACTGACGTTAGCAATTAGTTTAATCAACGTAGACAGATTTTAATTCAATCGCTTAACATCATTTCATAAATAATTCAATCAATAAACAAATCACTTGTTTAGCATGTTTGTAGTTGCTATATTTCTGTTGAGATGAAGACATAAATTACATGAACCTTGGATAAGCACAAGACATATGGGAATGTGGCAATTGTTTAAATATATCTGCACAGTTGATCAACAGTTGAACTTAAATAAAGTTACAGAAGTGTGTCACACACACTGTTTATCACACATAATGTGTATCACTTATAATGTGAGTCACACATCTTCAAACATAATATGTGTCACACATAATGTGCGTCACACATAATGTGCGTCACACATAACTCTTATCACACATAAGATGTGCCTCACATAATGTGTGTCCCACATAACTCCTATCACACATAAGATGTGTCACAAACTATATGTGTCACACATAAAATTTGCCACATACTATGCGTGTCACACATACCTCCCATCACACATAAGACGTGCCGCACACTATGTGTGTCACACATAAGACGTGTCACGCACTGTGTGTGTCACACATAAGACGTGTCACACACTGTGTGTGTGTTGCACATATCACACATAAGATGTGTCACGCACTGTGTGTGTGTGTCACACACATCTCCTACCACACATGTGTCACGCACTGTGTATGTCACACACATCACACATAGACATCCACTCACACTTCTCCTGGATCAGTCTAGCGGGATCGTATCCATATCTCTCGATGTTCCTCAGCACGTGCGAGTGCAGCTTTGCCTCTCTGATCCTCTTCAGCGTCGTGACGTCATCCTCTCGCATAGTGACGTCATCACGTATGAGGTGGAGGCGCTCGGAGTGTTTGTGGACCCTGGAGGAGACGAGCTGTTCTCCCTCCACCCTCCCCTCTACCTCTGAGGCTAGCCTGTCCAGCTCTGCCTGCAACAACAACAACAACAACATGATGAACAACAACAACATGATGAACAACAACAAAATGATGAACAACAACAACACGATGAACAACAACAACATGAACAACAACGACATGTTGAACAACAACAACATGATGAACAACAACAACAACATGATGAACAACAACAACATATTGAACAACAACAACATATTGAACAACAACAACATGATAAACAACAACATGAGCAACAACAACATGATGAACAACAACAACATGAGCAACAACAACATGAGCAACCACATGATGAACAACAACAACATGATAAGCAACAACAACATGAAACATGATGATCAACAACAACAGAGTGATGAATAACAACAACATGAATAGCAACAACAACATGATGTACAACAACAACAACCTGAAACATGATGAACAACAACAACAGCATGAAACATGATCGACACTGTTGATCATTTTACCATTATGTATGTTATTGTATTATTATTATTACTATTATTATTATTATTATTATTATTATTATTATTATTATTAGTATAAAAAAATGCCCTGGGCTGTAAAGGGCCCTGGGCTAAAAAATAAGATAACAGAGACTTTATTTAATTAAAAGTTTTTAAAAAAGCGATTAAAATAATTCCTCTGCACTCTGGGAAGCCGCTTTAGCCAAAGTGCCACTGAAGCAGACTGCATTGAATCGCTGGAGAGCAATAGACAGTCGCTGCCACAGAAAAGATTTTTCGCGCTTATCACCAGTAATGGCGTTGGTCCTGCCTATTTCGTCAATAAAGTGTGATGCGAGAGGGTTGATGAGCCCCAGGGTCTCAAAGGCAATAGGTATGAAGATGTAGTTGCCAGAGATTTCGGCATACTTCAGAGTTTTCCTATTAGCCGCGGCCTCTGCTGCAGCACCAGCAGCAGCGCAAGAAAGGCCTAGATTGCTTACTGAGAAAGTGTCCGTAACAGTGACGTCCCAGCTAACACACTTCCCCTCTGCCCATGGAATTTGAGAGACACCGTCTGGACGTTTACCATCAGTGCGGATCAATCCCAGGGGCTCTTTAATGGCTGGGATATTCGCTCGACTCGGGGCGCGCCAGATCAAGTCGTTTATGAACTGATGTCTGCTGATTCTGCCGGCACTACGCTTGCACGACAGGCCGTGAATGCCTAACGCATTGACTGAGACACCACAAATGCAGTTGTGTGGCTCACATAAGGTAGTGCCCAGACGAAGACCGGCCGCGACTCTGACTGCTTCGTCGTCCAGACGGAGGCCGCATGATGAGATTGGTAAAGCCTTGATCCAGTCTCCACTATGGGGGGCCGACACTGCGAGCAGCCGCGCCTTTTCTTGTGGCAAAAGCGGCTTCGCAAGGAGTTCCGTGTGCAAAGCAGTAGTGACCTTTGAGTCCCAAAGTCTTATTAGTATTATTATTATTATTATTATTATTATTATTATTATTATTATCACTGTACCGTAGATACTATAATGCACTAGATTGGCCTAGAATCACAATAGATATTATAATGCACTAGATGGCCTTAGAATCATCATAGATATTATATTACACTAGATGACCCTAGATTCACCATAGATATTATAATTCACTAGATATACCTAGGATCATCACGGATATTATATTAGAAATACCTGCACGTTGGCCTGTTCTCTACGCAGCCTGTCTATCTGAATGAGCTGAGAGTCGAGCTTGTTCCTCGTTGACTCGAGACTTCGGCGCGTCTCGTCGCTCATGTCCTTCCAGTAGTCATACACAGACGTGTCACGCCCCTATCAAGACAACAACAACAATACGATTAGAGATCTACGTGTCACGTCTCTATCAACAGATCAACAACAACACTACGATTAAAGATCTACGTGTCATGTCCCTATCAACAGAACAACAACAACAATACGATCAGAGATTTACGTGTCATGTCCCTATCAACAAAACAGCAACAACAATACGATCAGAGATTTACGTGTCATATTCCTATCAATAGAACAACAACATTTGTTGTATTTAAAATTAAGTGGTGACTACTAAAATAAATTGCTTCACTGCAGTTGAGTCATCATTGACGGGATAGACAGATTAATGCTTCAAATCAATCAATCAATCAATAGTGAAACAATAAAAATCAAAATCAGTTCTAAATATGCAACAAGTGAAACGAGTGGAATAGGATGGAGCCAGTGACGATGTCGGTAAGATACTCGACCGTGGATCAGTAGGTGCGGGATTCAAATCCTGGGCTCACCCGTCACTGAAATCGCTTACGAGTGAACTGACGTTAACATTAGTTTTGACCAGCTCTCAACAATGATCTAACAGTCACGTACTCTTTGATTCTCTTTGATTTTGAGTCATCATTGACCGATAGATAGATTAAAACATGAAATCAATCAATCAATAGTTAAACAATGAAATCATAACCAGTATTAAATGTATAACAAGTGGAACAATGATCTAACAGTCACGTACTCTTTGATTCTTGTAAGCCTCGGCGGCTTTCTTCTCGAACTCCTCCAGGTCTCGCTGCTTGCTCTCATACTCCTGACCAGCCCTGGAATGAGCGTCCTTAATGTCCTGCTCCCTGCTTCTTAGCTGCTTCAGTCTACCAATCAATCAATCCATCCATCAATCAATCAATCAGTCCATCCATCAATCAATCAGCCAACCAATTAACTAATCATAAACCTGACCATTTTTGATCACCAGACCGGCTTTCGTTTAGGACCTTACTTCTCCTCAGCACATTTCTTTTGCAGACTCTCTCCCGCAATTCTCTTAAGTCTTCTCTCTCTCTCTCTCTCTCTCGACTTATTGACTGATTGATTGAGTGATCGATTGATTGATTGATTGATTGATTGATTGATAACCTAGTAGATGTGATGAGCAGCTGTTTCTCTAGTCTCTGCCTCTCTCCCGCCACTCTCTTCAGTCTTCTCTCCTCTCTCTCTCTCGACTCCTCCGTGCTCTCCAGGACTTCCGCCAAATCCTTCTTCCTCCTTCCGTACGAGTTGATCTCTTCCTGCGAGTGGTTGAATGTGATAACATGTGAAACAACTTCATGTGTTTAAGATAACACGTGTATGCTTTAGATAAGAGTATATGCTTTGGATAACATGTGTGTGTTTTAGATAACTCGTGTGTGCTTTAGATAAGACGTGTGTGCTTTAGAGACAGATATATATATATATATATATATATATATATATATATATACATGTATATATATATATATATATAGAGAGAGAGAGAGAGAGAGAGAGACAGAGATAAATAGATAAATAGATATAGACAGAGATAGTGTGTTTGAGAGAGAGATAAAGAGAGAGAGAGAGAGAGAGAGAGAGAGCGAGAGACCTGTATATTGTTGGTGTATTTAGCATCAGCAGCTAGCCAGCTCTTCATTGGTTGACAGAATGCTGTGATGCAGTAGAGAGAGAGAGAGAGAGAGAGAGAGAGAGAGAGAGAGAGAGAGAGAGAGATAGAGAGATAGAGAGAGAGCGAGAGAGACCTGTATATTGTTGGTGTATTTAGCATCAGCGGCTAGCCAGCTCTTCATTGGTTGACAGGAAGCTACGATAGCTCTGCAGGCAGAGTTCATATGACTGACCACAGTCGAATAGTTATCTACGTACTCTCTCAGTGAACCGCTACCGGTGTATCTGAATAAGATTAGACAAACAATTTGACTGATCAATACTTGTTCAGAATTATTACATGTTTAATATTTGCTGAGACGTTAAGGTCGACTAAAAGACACATTCTTAAACGCTCAAATTGTTCAGTCAGGGTAACATAAATTTTGAGTATCGTATACATGTACATAAGTATCCGGTTATAGTTTAGAAGAACGAATAATCCATTGAGGTGATTTCAGATTAACAACCTTTAAGGCAGTTATCGTTTGAAGAAAAAGGTGTGTAACAGATCTTTTTTAATGTCTTTTGTAAGCTCTTCATAATTAATCAAAGAAACAGTTAATAATTATAAGAAATTATTAGTAATTATTTAAAATAATAATTATTAATGATATTACTCTGACAGTTTTTTTAACAGTTAACACGTAATTAATTGAAATTTCAGTTAATTTCTTGCTTGATTGATTGACTGATTGAATGATTAAATAAACGAATGAATGACTGATGGATTCATTGAATGAATGACTGATGGATTTATTGAATGATTAATTGATTAAGGTATTAATTTATAAACAGACTTAGTATTATGATACAGGTAACAATATGATGATATATAATCCTAACCCTATCGCTATCTACCTATCCAACTACCTATCCATCACCTATCCACCTACCTATCCACGACGTCCATATCCTCGTCAGCCCTGTTGAGGTGTTGTTGTATATCCTGCCTCCACTCTTGTATCCGTTCCTCATAATCCCTCACTGATCTCAGTCTCTCGCCGTACCTCTCGTCGTAGAAGCTGACGCAGAACTTGTCGAGCCTGTCCTCATACGTGGACACGAGGTCGTTCTTCAGCCCGTACTCGATGTACTCAAACATCCTGCCTCGCTCTGTCACTCGTCTCAACTCATCGTACTCTCGTGATCTGAAGCCTGAGAGTTCTGAGTGACCGCGTACCTGTTGTGAGCATAGCAGCGATTAGAGAGTTATTGATTTAGAGAGTTATTGATTTATTGATTAGCTCTTTATTGATTTAGCTCATTATTGATTATTGATTTAGCTCATTATTGATTTATTGATTTAGCTCATTATTGATTTATTGATTTATTGATTTAGCTCATTATTGATTTATTGATTTAGATCATTATTGATATATTGATTAGATCAATGTTGATTTATTGATTAGCTCATTATTGATTTATTGATTAGCTCATTATTGATTTAGCTCTTTACTGATTTTGCTCATTATTAATTTACGGATTTAACTCATTATTGATTTATTGATTGAGCTCTTTACTGATTTTGCTCATTATTAATTTACGGATTTAACTCATTATTGATTTATTGATTTAGCTTAGTATTGATTTATTGATTTAGCTGGCACAGTGTTTGAAGCTCATTATTGATTTATTGATTTATTGATTTAGCTCAATATTGATTTATTGATTTATTGATTTAGCTCATTATTGATTTATTGATTTAGATCATTATTATATATTGATTAGCTCAATGTTGATTTATTGATTTAGCTCTTTACTGATTTATTGATTTAGCCCTTTACTGATTTATTGATTTAGCTCTTTACTGATTTTGCTCATTATTAATTTACGGATTTAACTCATTATTGATTTATTGATTTAGCTGGCACAGTGTTTGAAGCTCTAAGTGACCGCGCACTTGTCAATGAGCAAACTATTGTAGAGAGTGGAGAGAGTAGAGAGGCTGGAACCAGTGGCGATGTCGGTAAGATACTCGGCCGCGGATCAGTATGTACGGGGATCAAATCATGGGCTCGCCCGTCACTGACATCGCTTTCGAGTTAGGAAACTGACGTTAACCTTAGCTTTACCAGCTTTTTGCTGTACAATGGCATAAGTTGAAAGGCCACTTAGTCTTAACCGCCTTTGGGTGCGAGAAGATGAAATGTATAAACAACAAACCCTCTTCAGCAGCACATCGAGCTGTTTGTAGTCTGATAGAGACTCGTAGCTGAGATCACTGGCGCTGCCATCTCGCGAATGATTCTCATGCGCTATCAGCTCGCAAGAGGCGTTGATGTAGCGACCCCAGTTACCCGGGGTTCCCACATTGCTCGAGTATCTAACAGTGAGTAAACACAATGTGTAGTTTAACGTCTCTTACACATTGCTAGGGTATCTAGTACCAGTAAACACAGTGTATAATTTAACGTCCCTTACACATTGCTGGAGCATCTAGTACCAATAAACAAAATGTATAATTTAACGTCCCTAACACCTTGTCACTGTCAGAATAACGTGCGCAGTTATACTAGACTGAAGTTTAAAACTTTGCTTAAAATGAGTATTGCATTGAATCATATTTATTTCAATGTATCAGGTGTGTCTGTTGATCGCATGCAATTGAACGGGCGACCACTGGATTTTAACACTGTATCTAGTTTGCATACGTAGCCAAACACTTTACTTATATGCTGTTTGTTCAGTCCAGGTGTGCATAATTTTATCTAATAGCAGTGTGTGTAAAACACCCGAATTCTTGTGAGACAATAAAATATGATAATAGAATATAACTTAGCTGAGTATTGAGTACGCGATATTCCGTTATTATATATATTTTATTATATTTATTATATTTATTTTAGTTATTTCGTACGACGAGAATAACCAGCAGATTTGAACCCGATACTATTATACTGGTACAGTACCTCCACGACCCCTTGAAGAGAAGCCCTTCGGACTTCTGACCTTGACGTTAAACCTACATCATCATCTGGACGAAAGTCTTCATGTTGCGCACACATTGTCAGAGATATCATACGACACAAAATGTCAGATAGATCTCATAATAGAGTGTCTTAGGGTAGAAGCGGGTATTTAATTTAGGAAGCGTTTAATGCTAGTGCTGGAATTAGGAATTCTAGTTAAGTTTCTTATATTTCATGTTGATTGTTTTATGATCCTATGTTTATATGTGTATGTGTATATATTTATGTGATGCATATTGATCCTGTCTGTTTTTGACGAATAAAGAAACGAATAATAACATAGATTTCAAAGATCCGCTGCTTAAATGATTCATACACTAAAAATGGAATAATCTCTCTCTATTCCTCTCTCTCTCTCTCTCTCTCTCTTCTCTCTCTCTCTCTCTCTCTCTCTCTCTCTCTGTTAGTGCACTGCCTATTGGCAGGTCCATGGCATATAACGCCTCCACTCTTCTCTGTCGTCCACTTTCCTCTTCATTTCCACATACGAGTGGGTCTTTTAATCATCTAGCATACCTAATCTCGGCCTGCCCCTGCCTCTTTTTCCTTCCATTCTACCTTCTCTGACCTCTTTTAATAGACCTTCTCCCCCTAGAATGTGTCCTATCCAACTCTTCTTCCTATTTCTTAATACATTTATCAACTGTCTGTGTGTGCCAACTCTCTTCAGAACTTCCTCATTTGTAACCTTTTGAGTCCAACTAATCCTCTCCATTCTTCTCCAAATCCACATTTCCGATGCCAGTTTCCTGATATCTTCCTTCCTTAATATGTATTGTTATCAGAATAAAATATGAAGAACTAGACTACTGCAATAGCCTACCTGTCGATGAAGAGCTGTACCTCTGTCTCTACGGACTTGACGTCCCTCAGGATTCTCTTCCTCACGGCGTCAAGGGCGATGGGCGCTTCCTTCTTAGTCCACTGAGGCGAGTTCATGACTAGTACAGCCAATAGCAAGCTCTTACACACACTGTGATTTCTAAAAATTGAAATTACTCTTGAGTTTCTTTATTTTATTGTATGTATTGCTATTTAAATAAATAATTATTTATTCATCATTAAAGTAATGAATATCATTATTAGTAGTTATTAGCCTATCAATTAAAAACGACGTTAATTCTAAATTAAATCTGTATAGTAGGGCCTAGTTATTACACGTTTATATAAAACAGGTTAATACCTTTATTTATCCAAACATATTCCCTACATATGCGAAAACTGTTCATGCATCCGCACATAGACTCTCATTGAATGCAAGAATCTTTAATTAGTTGTAAACGAGAGATTCTACAGTAGAAATTAATTAAAGTCTCCGTAAATTGTAATCCTTGTATTAAAATGTACATTCACTTCTACGATTGATCTGCTCTAAAGATTAGTAAAGGATACCGTGTTGTGTCCGGGCACTGAGTAATAGACCAGCCGTTAACATCACGCGTCAAAAGAGGCGCGTCAACAATAACTGAGGTAGGGGAGGCCAAGAGAAACTACCACAGAAATCATATTTCTAAAGCAATAGCTATAATATATGGACTTTTTCTGAATGAGCTTATTCGTTGATCGACTGAGTGAACTTTATGGAGATCGAAAGCAGATTATGAGTATGAATATATAATCAACTTGGACCTGTCACTTAACATTTTCCCTAAGTAATTAAGTTTAATACAACAAGCACAATAATATATATTCCTTCAGCAGACGAATTTATGTTTCGCAAATTAAGAACCTAATAACTTCAAATAAAAGAGAGACGATATTAAACTATATATTTTCAATAAATAAAGGTATTACTTTATCCTTAAACAGCTGGGCCTATGGCAAAAACAAATAAAGTTAAATCCTTAAAGGCTAAATCAATGTGTGCCCAATGTTGTGAACTAGAGATAGGCACTAGCCAGCAGGCTGCGATGTCGTGTGTTGTCTCAGAACGTGCGGTTGTCTAGAAAGAAAAGATTTCTCGTTAACATCGTTAGGTTCCACACAGCCAATAATGAAGCTCTTTTATTCGTCAAATTTGACAACTAAGAAAATTAATAAGTGTCGTACAAAGACCGAAACAGTGCAGATTCGGAATAATTAGAGACCATTATATAGACTAAAACATATTTACTTTTTAAAATCACAATATACGAAATTATTTTAACCTTTTGTTACGTAGAGACATATCATTCCATAGTCAATTGTATAGTGCACAATAGAGAGTTAATCGTTTTAATTTAATTAAGCCTGAAGACTGCCTAGCCACAGGCTTGACTCGCTTTTTTATCGCAATATATATTTTTTCATTCGTTGGAGGCGCCACCATGCAATGATAAATTTTACTGTTTTGCGGAAGGCAAGTGCAATGTAAAAAAATGTAAGATATCCTAAAAACGTAAGATCCTAAATGTAAGCAACAGCAATAACAACGACAACAACAATTAGAGTGTTACAATCATCAATGACAACATCGAGCAACGACGTGATTATATTAGGCTACTCGCCATAATATTTTAGGCCTATTCATCGAAATTTAAGGTGGACAAATGAAAGAGCTGTAAGTAGTGTTAATATTTGGGAATTATAAATATGACATCGGATGACAATCTGTTCATGTCGAGACTCCCAAAATCAATCAAGCAATAAGAATTTAACGTCCGGTTCCTCGACATAAGGCAATGTCAGTGACGTCTCTTGCAGACTCTACACAAACAGGAGCCCAAGCTGCTAAGCACCAAACGATGTTTAGCAGTATAGTAATAGGTATGTAGGTAGGTGGGTAGGTTGTAGTGTGTCTAACGTCAAGGTTCGGAAGCACAAGGTTTCTTTTTAAGACGACTCGACACACTCGAGCTACCTTCATAAGAATTAATCTAACAGTAAGTTACTGTTTGGATTGGAAATTTCAATTCAAATTCAAATATTCAAAGATTTTCACAAAGTATGTTTAATTTTTTTTTTTAAAGTGTGTTTAATGTCGAGGTTCAGAAGCACAAGGCTTCACTTAAGACGACGTATGTTTAATTGCTGTGCAGGTCGTATACTTATTGTATCAAAGGAACCCAAATATGGGGTGTTTAATTCTGATTATTAAAACACATAATTAATATACGTTTCATCGAAATGGTTCAATGCGATTTACCATATCTTGTGATGTTTTAATATTTTTGCTAATAACAATATTTAATATATAAAATAAATAAATTTTATATAAATCCCTTTGAGATCTTTTTGATTAAAAAATTCAGCAGGCCTATTCGAAGGGCTATTTTAAAACTTGCACAATCTATACTATATCTGTATGTGTAATAATAATAACAACAACAATTAGAGTGCTACAGTCACCAATGACAACATCGAGCACTACTGAGACAAAATCAAGCCGGCGAGCAAAAAAGAAGGTCCAAAAACGGGGCAAATTCCAAAATCCAGAAATTCAGTCCAAAGTAAAGGGAGTTAAAGAAAAAGTGCTTTAGGCACAGGTCGCTGCTCATGGACACTGAATGGAAAAGAGAGATGAAAAAGATAGGTCTTCAACTGCTTATGGAACTGCTCATAGGAAAGCAAAGGCCGATGTGCTTCACACGAAGACTTCCGAAGATTGGATGGAAGAGAATTCCAGATCTGAGGTGCGGCATGCTGGAAAGAACGATTAGATAGCTTAGAGCGTGAAGGTAAGCTAGGTCTCACAAGAGTAATTAACTTAGAAGACCGAGTAATAGCAGGCTGCATCACTTTAATCAAGTGAGACATACAAGTTTGTCCAGGGATGGTGATGGACTTATATATATTATAAATTTATAATGGACTTATATATATATTATTGTATATACATGTAGGAGCATTTTATAATTTTGCATAGATTTATCATTATAATTCAATGCATTGTTTGCAAAAAACGACTGTTGTGACTTAATAAGTGGTTGATCCATGACAACATCAGGTAACTTTAATCCCGTTGTACGTTCAGCTGATCATGCAGCAATGCACTTATTGACCCGTTATACCTAGGCCTACAGTATAATTATGTAATGTATTTTTCTTCGCACCCCATACCAACAAGATTCTCTATCACATTCTTATTATGTGATATCGGAAGAACTATTTCTACTTTAACTTCACATTATATATTCTCTAAAAAGTTATCGGCCTAGCCTAAAATTTGGGCACCAAAATTTGTTAAAGTTACTCAGAAATTGAGAATGGTGAAAATACAGAATACAAGTGGAATTTGCGCAGTGTGATTATTATTTCTCACTTTCCTGTAGACTCTTTGATTTCTTGTGCTAACCGGAAAAATACATACTGCAAATTAAGTTAAACAGCACGAGTTTGCACTGCTACATAACGTTGTGTTACATGCTAGACAGTGCGATTATTAGCAATCACATAACGTTAAATTTTAAATTTCAAACGGAAACGGAAAACTGATTTTAAATCATCAAGCGGATTGAATTGGACACTAAAGTTAAATCTTAATCTTGTTTTACTCTACAGTACATCCGAACTAAACACTTTCGACTAAAATACGGACTGATTTTTCCTGATTGAAATCTATCTTTAACTCCTAACCGTAACACTAATCCCCACCTCAAGCCTAGCTCCTAACTCTAGGGCAATGTAATTCTAATTATATTTTAGCGAAACAAAAATAAATCCCAAAAAAACTAGAAATTTAAAAAATATTATTAATTAACTACTACAGCAATCCGATATTTAATAAATTTTATAAGCAGAACGTAAACAACATCCTGTGATGATCAGCTGATTGCTTTGGTGACAGCGATGATGTTTTATTCCTAATGAATGAATAATTAGGTTTTATTCATAATTCCACCTGACGTTAGGAATAATTGACCGAGTTGCATTTGTAGATTGGGTTAATGCTAGTTGTTGTAGCACGCTATGATAACTTGCTAAAATTTTGCGATGTTTTAAGATGATCCCTATGCTATCTAATTTTTTTTAAATGAAATTCGTAGGTTCCCCAGCTAGCTTTTAGAAATTATGACTAATTATAGCATGAACTGGTGTTATGTGGTATGTGATATGTTATGTCATACTAGTCCCGTGCTCTTCAGAGGTCAGGTGTGATTATATTAAATGCTTAAGATCATAAAATGTACTAGTTTTATTTTATTCAATTCTCTTTCAGTTAGCTACTCGAGGAATATCTCTAAGACATGTACACGATTATCGCTGTCAGCTTTGATCTTTTTCAAAAATAGATCTGAAGTGTATGCCTTTAGAATTAATTTCTAATTTCTTCCCATACTGTCTTCATATTGTATTTTGTAGCTCAAACTTTTTGTGCATTGATTTCAGATGACAATATGAACGTCTAGGATAGGTCAGAGATTTGTTTGGATCTGAAAGAAATATGAGAATATGATAAACTGAAAGAAATATGAGAATATGATAAATAGTAAACTATATTGAAGGATTAACGTCTGTAAGATATTTAATTCATTAGTTATCAGAGTTATCAGAGTGAATAATGAAGTTATTGCGACAGCGGGAATAATTTTATATCTCTAAGTGCAACGAGAGTGATTTCTACTGTGAAACATTGTAAATCGTTAAATTTGGAAGTACTCAGTTTCCAACACGTTAGCGCTTATAGCGTTCTAATGTTCTGAATATGCTGTCACAGAGAGCTGTAAGTGACATCATAGGATTACTATTGGAAACTTAATAAAGCTATCTAATATGCATATCAGACATTACCAATCAAACCCAGTTAACCTGTTAACTAAAAGCTCTTAGACATAGATACTAATATAAATGATAATCGTCTTGTAATATCATTCATTTAAATACTAATATCCTCATTTACATCTTTTATAAAAAAGAAATTACAAAATATAAGAAAATGAATCGCAGTGGATCACTTCACTATCATAGATTTTGTCTTAGGTATCGTCGATATTTCGAGGTAGGATCCCAGAAAATAAACAACCTATTTTCTGGTCAGAATCCGAACAAGTCTTGTTCCTGTTCTTCAGTTCTTGGTTATGTTCTCGTCGCATTCTTCTCGTCGCTCGTAACCCTCTACGTCGTAACGGGATTTCAGTTTCACTGTAAGGATGACGGCTCGATGCTTCCCGATCCATTTGCTGGCAAGCCACTTCTGACGCTCTTCACGACTTTTCCGTGCGAAACTAATTCCACCGACAGTTCCATCCTACAGAGAGTTTTTACAAACTGGGCTCCATTTCCTTCTATTATATCTCCGGTCGCGTTCGTCGAATCAACCAATAAAAAAAAAAAAAAAATGGCTCTCTCGTACAATTGGACCGTTCTACCAATTGGAAACGACAACTCTCAGCCGCTGACGTGCAATCGTAGGTCCTTATCGATCAAGAAAATGTACAAGGTTGTGTTCAAGGAATATTCTTCCATGTTATATGGATACGCAGACTGGAGCACGGTATTCGACAATGATCTCATTTCAACGGTCCAAGGCATACATAAATCCATTACAGCGCTCAGTTACAACGTTCTGATCGCCGGTCACACTCCATCTCGTTTTCAATCCACCTCAACTCACTCCACTTCCGCAGAATCTCCCGGTATCCCTTCCTGGTACGACTACTACTTCTTCTCTAAGAAAGGCTGCAGCTTGGACTGGAAGAACGTTCCAGATGACCTCACGGTGGATGACGTGGAATGCTCGGACGTCCTCGTTGATTTGGCTTTCAACGCCGGAGTCAATGTCATCAATGCCTCTCCATCTCTCTCTGCCGCTAGGATTTCTCCGGAACCTTCCGCGTGCCGGAACGAAGCTTCCAGGACTGACCAATCAGAGAAGAGAAAGCCCAAGCTGAGAACGGTGTTGGGTGTGGATGGGGTGGTATCAGTCGTACCCGTTAGTTACATGATTGGGTGACGTTTTAAAGAATGTCGTTAGATTTTATTTATTCATCGTTTGCTTCTAACAGCGTTTACCGTTGACCCATTGGTCCTTGCTATTTGTAAAAGTGTTCATATGTTATATTGAGATGTAATGTTTCTAATTTGTCAAGTTTATGATAGAAATGTTTTGTGATTGTTTCTATATAAGTAAATATCAATATGGATAAGATATTGATCTCTGCTTTATCAGTGGTCTTCTTTCATTTGTATTTTTATTTGTATAATTGTTTAGCTGCTCTTGCTTTTGTAGAGATCTCTTACTAATATTGACATATATTCTTGATCATATTGTGTTAGTGTTTTGGTGCTTGGCTAACATTAATAGATTTTCTCTGAAATCCCAGAATGATACATATCCCTACTCACAGTTTTTTTGTTTTCTTTTTGTTACAGAAAACTATGAATTCTGAGGTGGTTTCCCATTGTCTTCCTTTCTCACAACTTGGCTGATATGTGTGTATGTATATATATAAAATATATAATATATATATATATATATAATATATATATTATATATATATTTATATATATAATATTATATATATATATTATATATATATATTATGTATATATAGATATATATATATATTATATATATATATATATTATTTATATATATATATATATAATATATATATATATATATATATATATATATTATTATATATATATATATATAATATATACATGTATATATGTGGTGTGTGTGTAGTGTTTATGTGCATGCGATTGTAATATGTGAAAAGTCGGATACTAAAGCAGAGAATTCTTAGTGTCAGTTATACATTATGATACAGTGAAAGTTAGACGTCTGTTTTTCAGTCTTATGGGGAAGTATGCCTGGTAGCAGCTCTACATCAATGTTCCACAGTGTGTATCTATTTATATTGTGTTCAATGAATGTTGCATTTGAATACCTTAGTTCGTTCATGTATAAGCTCTTATTTATTTTATTTCTACTCATTCATACTAACTAATTTGATTGATAATAACACTGCTTTATTGGTTACTATCTATTGTTTCCATTATTAATAGTTCCTTTGCCGTTGATATCAGGAAAGTGCGGCAAGGTCTAATATATGACTATTAATTACCTATATTTACACAGCTTGGTGTTACGCTCTAATCTAATTTCTATGCAACAACCTAACGCTATGTTGTCTTGATGTTTAAAGTCAATGTATTTAGATTTATTTGCTACACGTTGTCTAGGGCTCTTTAATACTCATTCTGATAAATTATAAGATATCTAGCTTAATTACGATTTATAAGCCAATTATTTTAATATATATTTAACTTTAGATGTACATATTTCTTAAGTGGGTTTAACATCAAGGTCAGAAGCCTAAAAAAGGGCTTCTCTTCAAGACAGCAAACCCGATTATCTTTTATCAATTGACCGACCAACCAAAGCAGTAGTCAGACTGGACTGAGTGATGATCCAGTTCTCAATGAGAAAGACTTGTCATATACATGTATATTCTTATATCTGAAATGCAATAGATCGAGAATACAGCATACTAGTGACTGTTTGCTCACAACTCCGTAGGGTAGGTTTTAGTGTGTTTAACGTCAAGGTTCAGAAGCACAAGGCTTCTCTTCAAGACGACTCGACACACTCGAGCTACCGTCACAAATATTACGGTAACAGTAGGTTACATAAGTCTCCGTAGGTTGGTATTCTGTTAATATATTGACAAATGGATATTGATATAGTGGTGTTAACTTAAATCCTATCATAAGAAAGAACGGCTCTTGTATATCGCTCCACTAACATCAACTTTACGAATGTACAAGGAGCTCAGAAGAGTGAGGGTGATGAGAAGTGTTTTAATTCAGTCCTCTCTTTGATGTAATTTATTATTGTTTTAATTACATATTTTGTCGTATGTAGTTTTTTATTCTTATAATTTTCATTTGCCATAATAACATAGTTTTAATTAAAAAACTGTAAACTTATGCACTACTTCATATATTATATGAGATGGTGCATAAGTTTACAGTGTTTGTTATTATTATTTAAGTTTTTATACTTATTTTTGTTAATCTTTTTGTTAATTTTTACTTGTTAATCTTCGAGTGCTCTTATGGAGACTAAATAGGCGTTCAGTATGAATATGTACTTTGAACCTGCAACTTGGCAGTGCACTGAAGAGAGGAGAGAGAGAGAGAGAGAGAGAGAGAGAGAGAGAGAGAGAGAGAGAGAGAGAGAGAGAGAGAGAGATCTAAGGCATTGTGATAACGTGTTAACGCCGTTGTAACCTCAGTTAAAGTTATTGGGTAATCCGTGAGTAAATCTCTTTAAGTATATTGATTTGCATAATATCTCTTTGTTAGATTCTTTTTATAGATTCAGCTGTTTAGTTATTAACCGCTTGTAGGCCTATTGTTCGGTTGATATTAGATCATAAGTTTTCCTTTATGAAAATTGTTCAGGAAGATTTTAGGCACATATAGTATGTCTTGTTTGACTTAAACTGTGCAGATATTACCTGCTGATGTGTAGTGTATATAGGTACATGTATGAGCATTTTAGCTGATTATGTCATAACGGTGGTCTCTTTAATTCTATTTCTATTCTCAATTTCTCTCTCTATCTGTCTATCTCTCTCTCTCTCTCTTCTTTCTCTATCTCTATCTCTCTCACTCACACACACACACACTATCTCTCTCTGTCTCTCTCTGTCTCTCTCTCTCTCTCTCTCTCTCTCTGTCTCTATTTCTCACTCTCTATCTCTCTATCTCTGTCTCTCACTCTCTGTCTCTCTCACTCTCTCTCTCTCTCACACACACTCCTCTCAAGTGCTTAGGTGTTTCACTGCAATCCAACTTTTCTTTTTCTGTCCACGTGGATGATATAATTAGCAGTTGCTCTTCTAATCTTTTTGCCATTCGCACTGTAAAATCAAAAGGTCTTAATTCTGACCTAATTGTCACTGTCTTTAAATCTATTGAAGTTACATCTTGAAGCCTTCCTCAAGAAGGCTACAAGATGTAACTTCTATGATGGAGTACGATCTTTTGCGGATATCGCCGCCGATGCAGATGAGAAATTGTTTAACGCTATCATCAGTAACAAACAGCATGTCCTGCACCGGCTTCTTCCGCCGCTTAAAGATAATGTTAACTTTAAGCTCAGGGAGAGGGCTCACCCTTTCTCTTTACCATCTAAGCGCACACCTTTGATGGATAAGAACTTTATAATTAGAATGCTATATAAAGACTCTTATTAAGTTTTTTTTAAACAATGTCTGCTTATGTTTATTACTTTCTATATTGCCATTTGTGTGTGTGTACGTTTTCTGCGGTATGTCAGATTTCATGTAATAAACGAATATAATAAACTTCATTCTTCCGTGACCCTTACGGGAGCCATTGTCTTGACATACTGTGCTATTTCAGAATGTGTTTGATGTATAAAGACGATGTATATGTCTATCTGACATATACATATGCAGTTCTATGAAGTCCTCACTCTTTTATAGTATTAAAGTTTTGCTATTTAGTTCTTATTCCCAGCTCTCAAGTTATTTCTGTCTCCCTCTTTCTCCTCTAATATTAATGTTATATAATAAAGCAATTGGTATAATACGTTGTACAGTTATTGCTTAATTATTTTAAGAATTGCGCTTAAGTTATTTTTAATATGTTTGCTTGAAGTCTTTGATAGAATTTTCAGACCAGACTTTTACTAACACTGTTTCACTTTGTATTTGTTTGTATTTGTTTTTGTATTTGTATGTATTTGTTTGTATTTGTTTGTATTTGTATTTTATTTTTATTGCTTAGTTTTGTTTTATTTTGTTCCAGTGTTTCACGTTGATTCTAACAACTGCATTGACTTAGATCTCACTACTGCTGTAGATATGTTTTTATATAACTCAATAACTACAACAACATAACTGATTTGCTTCAGAGTCTTGTTTATCTTAAAGTAATTATTAATAATTGTACATTTAATGTTCTTCGTTTGAAATTTACCGACTAATTTAGCGAGGTCGTAACGTTGGTGCTATGTTGATCTAACACAGTGCGTATCTAAGGCTGATTCAAGCTGTTATTTTTTGCAACCAACCCTCTAATAATGGAAATCCATTTAAACCCTGTTTCAGTTAGGGTTTAGGTTGGGTTAGGATTGCCATATATGTAACACTAACAAGCGTCATATGTAGCACTAACCTATCATGTTTTATACTTTTCATTTCGATCGAAGAAATTGATCTATAGCATATCTTATGTTTAGGCTTTTGTTTAGAGTTTAAGACTTGTGTAGAATGTTGTTGTTGTCAATCAGATCGATATTTAAGTGCTAGTGATGTAAGCGACGCTTCCAAACTCTTCTCGTTCATTAATTTCTTCAGCTGTTTACATGATGACATCAAGCTGTAGAGGACCGGTAGTTGTACCGGATTCACCCATCTCTCGCCTCTCTCTTCATATGCTTTTAAATAAATCGTTAAAAAATCGTTTAAAATTCAGTAGTTTGTTGTTTTGTTTATCTTTCTTTATCATCATCGTCATCGTCTTCATCATCATCTTCGTCATCATCATCATCATCGTCATCTTCATCGTCGTCATCATCATCATCATCTTCATCATCATCATCATCGTCTTCATCATCATCATCGTCATCGTCATCTTCTTCATCGTCATCATCATCTTCGTCATCATCATCATCATCATCGTTGTAATCATCATCTTCGCTATCCTGTACTGCGCTGATCTTGTCGTTTAGACTCTAAAGAAACAAATCAACATTTACTCAAAATCTCTATCTCTCGCGTTTCTCTGTCTCTCTAACTCTGGCTCTCTCTCTCTCCCTCTTTCTGTCTCTCTCTCTCTCTCTCTCTCTCTCTCTCTCTCTCTGTCTCTTTATCTGTCTTACTGAACTGTTATTGGCAGGTCTATGGCATATAACTTCACATATTTAATCAACACCTCTGTCTCTCTCTCTCTCTCTCTGTCTCGCTCTCTGTCTCTCTGTCTCTCTATCTCTCTATCTCTGTCTCTCTCGTTCTCTCTTTTAGTGCACAGCCTATTGGCAGGTCCAAGGCACATATCTGATCTACATGTTGCTATCCTCTGCTTTTCTCTTCATATCAACAAACGAATTAGTTATCAAATCATCCAGCATCCCAAGTCTTGGTCTTCCTATAGCCTTTTTTCGGCTATTCTTCCTTCAAATATCTCTTTCAGTAAACCATTTCCTCTCAGTACATGACCCATCCAGTTCTTGTTTCTATTCCTTGTCATATTAACTTTATAAAATAATATATGCATGTATTCACACCAACCCTATGCAGCACTACTTAGCAGTTAGTGGCGAAACCAGTAAGATACTCAAGAGCGGATCATTGTGTGCGGAGTTCAAATCCTGGGCTCGTCCGTCACTGACATCACTTTGAGTAAGGAAACTGACGTTAACCTTAGCTTTTCTTAGCTTTTTTAAAAATGTGAATAACAGTAGGACAATTTGAGAATACATAGCACCGTTCTTTGAGTGACATTCCTGCTTATAATAGTAAATTATTTAACACCATTATATCAGTATCAATAAATCATTATATTAACATCAACCTATATACATATTGCACTTTTATCTATAGAGGCAGAGCTAGAAGCAGTAAGTCAGCAGTCATATTGCAAACAGAAATCGATTGCAAAATGCAAAAGCGGAATCGACTAGAATTTAAATTTTCTTTGTAGACCTTAGTTTATATTTTTAAAATTAACAGGAACTCAATTTTTTATTTAAATTCTGAGCTCTCTCTGTTTCACATATTTCACTTCTAGACAATTTTTTAAACAATATCGCGGCTAAATTCCTGCAAAAATTGGAGTCCTTGAGTATGATCCATGGGCCTGTTAAAAAGCTAATGTTAGCGTCAGTTTCCTCACTCGAACGCGATGTCAGTGACGAGCGAGCCCAGGGTATGAACCCCGTACATACTGATCCGCGGTCGAGTGCCTTACTGACATATCCACTGGCTCCAGCCAGTACAGCCACTTAGCTGGTGAGCCAACGGTTCTGCTAGTCGGTAGATGTTCTATAGACTCACCCTCTTGGCAGGCGAATGGTCTGAGATTGCGACTGATCTCTTCTGCAGCTCAACTCGTCTGATGCTGTCAGTTACATTTATAACAGAAATAGAAATAACAGTAGTAGTAGTACATATGTTTATTTAGAAATTCATCAAACATGGACAAATAATTGTGAAAACAGATAAATCAGCAGACAAAAGTGAGAATCAACATATGTAGCATCAAACAGAAACTAAAATTTGCTCACCACGGCCATCAGAGAGGGTACTGAAGTATCCTATCGAGCTGACCACCGCAGTAAACAAAGAAAGAAGGAGATCTAAGAAACACTAAAATTTTGTCTAAAATATGACAACAGTAATATGTTACGTATAATGCTGATCATTCTAAGTTAACTTTGTAAAAAGCTAATGTTAAAAATGAGATAGCCTATGCTTTATGTTACGGATACTATGAATGAATCAGATCACTCTTAAGTTAATGGCTACATGTAGAACAGTGAATCGAGTGACTCATATAAAAATCAAAACCGTAGAATGTGAGGCTTGTATCAAACGTTGAATCAGATAAAACGTTGAATCGTTGAAACGTTGATATTTATTTTTAAAGTAAACTTAAGCAGCTTATCGTCTATTGCCCAATATGCAAGCCTATCTGCAGTTTGAGGGAGATCTGCACGACAAATCTATGAAATCAGTTATGGCGGCTTAGACTCCATTTTCCCATGATAAGAGGAGACTCGATAAGTTCATAGATATCTTATAAAATACGAGGAATCACAAGTTCATATATGGCCTAGAAACCAGTTGGTCTGCGGCGCTGCTTCTGAGCTTGATTAGGATTATAGTTATGGGGGGAAATGCTGCCCTCTCGGCCCTAGGGAATGCCCCCCCCCCCCCTCCGAGTAAATACAATTTTTTCGCCCCGTTTATTGGCCCCCTAAGGTAGGAAAATCGACCACTTAAATGTTTTTGTACGAAAACAAAGTCTTAACTAACTGTGTATTTTAAGAATGAAAAAAATCGGCCCCAGGGCATGCCCTCCCTCTGAGAGAGAGAGAGAGAGAGAGAGAGAGAGAGAGAGAGATGAGAGAGAGAGAGAGCTGCTCACCTGGCGGCATTAACGATGACGACCAGACAGAGCAGAGCGAGTAGAGAGCGCATGTTGTTGCTGAACTTTGAGATGATGACCCTGACCTTGATCGAGGTAGAGATACAGGCCTACTGATGACCTTGTGTTGATGACGGCAATATCAAGCCTATGTCAGGCTCTGGATGAGAGCAGCTGAGATCTATAGGATGGTCCAATGATCCGAAATTAAACCGATACTCATCTAAAACACTCCTAATATAACGTAACATAACGTAACGTAACGTAACATAACATAACATAACACTACAGAGTAAGGAAGCAATTGCATGCTTGTTTAAGACTAAATAAACACTTAACTAACACCCATTGATATTAACAACAGCTCAAAATTCAATATAAGACTTCAAACTAGTCTATAATAGTAAATCTAACAACAACAACAACAAAATTAGAGTGCTACTGTCGTCAATGACAACATTGAGCACTGTAGTACCAAATCAAATCCGATGAGCAGAGTGTGCGGTCCAAAATCCGGGAGGTCGGTCCGAGGAAGGGTGCTAGTGGAGGTTTAAGTGTTGATCTCAGTTCATGTGCCAAGGTCGAATAGGAGAGGTGAAAGAGAAAAGCCTTCAACCGTCTATGAAACTGTTCATATGAAAGGAAAGGATGATCACTTTGAAAGCTAAAAAGTTACATATCAGTGACTTGCTGTTACATTAATCTTTGTGATAGTAGCTCGAGTGTGTCGAGTAGTCTTGAAGAGGAGCCCTGTGCTACTGAACCTTGAAGTTAAATAAACTACATACTAGTACGATACATTTCTAGAATGACCGCATTGGGTTTGAGAGGTTTGGGCTCAAGTACAGGTTCAGTTCAAATTGGCCATTTTCCATAGATTTGTACATTTTGCAACCGGAAACCATTAGTAGTAATTATATTAATACAAATTTGAAATTTATATTAATACAACCACATAATACATATACCATTAACATGCTCACACTATTTTAATACCTGATTTTCTTCTTCTTTGCCTACATTACAAACTGAGAAGGAAAATTCATTGGATTTATATATATATATATATAAATATATAGGCCTTCCTAAGTAGACCTGCCCATAACTTAAACATTATTGCTATGCATCTCAAGGTCGATATAATCATTAATTAAGCAGATAAGTGCAATAATCATGCTGAATTATACATCGTCCTGATGATGTGGGATTGATTGATCGACGTTGGTTGGCTGTTTGTCACAGAGAACTATAAACTATGATCTCTCTCGTATTGACGATGTGTGGATCAATTACCAGTGCAAAGTCGCCGCCTGTCGATCTTAATATCGATTTGATAACATTCGTTCATTTTCCTTTACCGCGATAAGTGTAGTCCTTGTTTTCGACATAGGAAGTATAGGAAGTAGGCCTATGATATAAGTAAATTAAACATGTAGGATATACAAGTAAATCAAACAATGACAAAATATCTTCAGTTGAGGTGTTTCTGTGACATTGTACTGGATACCTTGATTTCCATAAATACAGAATATTCATTCAGCAAAATCAATTAATCAATCAATAAGAATTTAACGTCCGGTTCCTCGCCATAAGGCAATGTCTGGGAGGTCAAAAATATCACAATGTTTAGCACAATCGTATATCTATATGACTTATCATACTGTGGATGAAGCAAGCATGGACAGACACGTGTACTATAATGTAGATGTTCATTTGCAGAGGAACACGTTATATCAGTTTCCTTAATTAAAGATAAATTGGTGCCCAGTATCGTTATGTTATGTTATTGAGCGTAATGTGAGCCATTTGATTAAGAGGTACAGAACTGCAATGTAGCCCAACTGATGACAGGATTATGTTCATACTTGCCATATATTCCGACTAATAATAATAAATAATAATAATAATAATAATAATAATAACAACACACATTATAGTGAAATGATCAACTATGTTGATATCTATCACTTTTAATACCGCATGTTAAATCCGTTAGGCAATTTAGTCCATTTGCCGTGTAACCAGTCCAGTGAATGGCCGAGATTTTACTCTCAGATCAGCGCGGCTGGGATTCGAACCCACGAGAGTTTGATTCACCTCAGGGTCTGTCATTTAAAACTTCAGGACGTTATCTACACCTCTAACCATTGCGCTCTTGAGACATTCAATCTAAGCATCATTACTCTATTCCAATTTTCACACGTCAAGCTATTTTAATGAAAGATCACAATAGTAAATGTATCTTATATTAAAGCCTATATTTTAAGCAAATTTATAGTAATAGAAATCAGAATAGAGAGTATAAGTGGTCTATGGAAAATACTTTTAAAATTAGCCCTACTTGTCCAGCAGCCAGGAAATAGTTAATGCACAACCAATTATAGCTAATAGTTAATCCCGCAGTGTTTGGCATCCATTGTATAATCCTACGTAATGAGAATCCATATATCGACGACCGTCTTATTCAAAGCAACTCAAATCAATTGGCCACATCTGTCGAATGAGCGTGCTGATCTTCACCGTCTCAACAAGTCAATTTGCCTTCACAACTGCATTTAATCACCAGAGATAGGCGATTTTCCATCACCTCAAAGAGAGCGTAATTATCATACGACATCGCCACAGGCTGGAGCCAGTGGCGATGTCGGTAAAATATTCGACTTAGGATCAGTATGTGTGGGGCTCGCTCGTCACTTAGACCGCTTTCGAGTAAGGACGTCAGTATAAGCGTTAATGATACATCAGATAATTTATTTAACATTATGAACATAACGGAAATAATTGCTTCAAACTCCCAATTTAGTAAGTTACCGAGGGTTAAATAAAAAACAGATTGTATCATCTCAGCCGATGTTATATTGTATTTCATAAACCTGTAACTAGGCCTACCTGTAATAAGAACTTCATTTTTGTTAACGCTGTGTAACAACGTTACACAACGTTGTAATGCAACGTTGTATTAAGTTGCATTACAACGTAATGCATTACAGCGTATTATATTACAATGTAATGCATAACAGCGTATTATATTACAATTTATTTTATGCCAACGTTTTGTATTACAACGTATTGTAATACAGCTAGCATAATATAGCTTATTATAATACAGATAATTGAAATACACTTAAATTTAATACAGCTAGTTGTAGTGCAGAATGTTGTAAAGCAGGTCTTTGTCCGACATTTTGTTGAATGTTAGGTTTCGTTTTATTGCAATTTGTTATAATACGGCTTACTGTACGACAGCTTGTTCTACGGCATCAAACTGCATTACAGCTCATTGATTTGTTTTTGTCGTAATAAAATTTCTTGCATTTGGGCTTATTATAAATCAATCAATAAGAATTTAACGTCCGGTTCCTCGCCATACGGCAATGTTAGGGACGCATTAAGTTATTATACTATTATATCATTATGGAGTTTCTCTATAGAGGTTCACACTGTTTATGAATGAGATTTGTTGATGCAGAAATCTCTAATAGAGAAGACAGAATAGTAGAGATTTGTTGACTTCAAGATTTTTAACAAAAAATGAAGTTCTGATAAAATATAGGCATCTGTACTTGCGTTTCATAGCTATACAAAATACAAACAACGACAATCTGCGTCGTTTTTGTGTTTTATATATAAACAAAATACAAACAACGATCAAGTTAGAAACAGTTAAACCATAATCAACTGAAGCATATACAACAGAGATACAGAGTTCAATAGAATACAGCGCAGAATCAATCAATATACAGTACGCAGCTCAATGTAAAGCGATAATCAGTTAAAAAATAAATCATTGTTTCAGTAACGAGTGCATAATGTATACAAGTCAAAGGTTAAACAAACATTTCATTCAACAGATCATTCAGCATTATATCTATTCTATTTACTTTATTCTCTTCTTCATAGCCTATACTTTCTTCTTCCATATTAACTTCAAATATTATGAAAGACGTGTTTAGATTTTAACCTGCCTAGCGGCAGGTCCACGGCATATAACCCCTCCTCATATTTCTATCCTCTCCATAGGAGCTTATATCAAGGACCCGCCACTAGGCATCACGATAAGAGAGAGAGAGAGAGAGAGAGAGAATGAGAGAGAGTGAGAGAATGAGAGAGTGAGAGAGAGAGTTATAGAGAGTGATAGAGAGAGAGAGAGAGAGAGAAGAGAGAGAGAGAGAGAGAGAGAGAGAATGAGACAGAGTGAGAGAGAGAGAATGAGAGAGCGAGAAAGAGAGAGCGAGAAAGAGAGAGAGAGAGAATGAGAGAGCTATAGATTGACAAGGAGGAAAGTGATTTATGGAGCACATTTGATAGACGTATTTACATATGATAGTCGGTCATTTAACAGAATCGCAGTAATAGCGAAGGAACGAAAATCATTGAGGCATTTCACCAGGAAGGATACACAGCAAAAACATAAAAACTACATATTGCAACATAACATATAGAAATAATAAACACTTTCCGGATCAAAGCCAGCAACGCTTAATGATGAATCGTGTACTCTAATGTCGATAAAATTGTTATAATTGTTTTAGTTATAATTTATCAAATGTCAGATTGGCCTATGCCAGCAACGTTAGATTTGATTATTTTATCACATGTAGTTAACACCTTTATTACTATGTTTACAAGATCCATAAGAATCAACAATACCAAAAACCACAGATTCACATTACGCCATAGCTAAATAACTAACATATTACATATTCATTAGTGATCATAAAATTATTGTCATCATAAAATGAGCACAAAACCACAGAGAAACTTAGTGATAACCCTAAGTGGTAACGCTCAACTCAATTGGAATACGGCATCGCGGTATTATAGAACAGCAGCAACAACAACAAACGCAACATACTCATCTCACACAATATCAACTATACAAATAGATTCAAATATACAAATATACAATATCAAATATACAAATAGGATTAAAACAATATAATACGATAGTGCAAATAAGTAATAAAACCAAGACATTAGGAATTAATATACTGTAGAAAAACTTAGAAATCAATGTTTTAAATTTCAATATTAGTTAGTAGTTTTATTTTAAAACAACACCATACACCTGCATAGACACTCAAAATACGGATATTCAAATAAGCATAAAATATACTATATTGAAAATAATCACACTTATTTTACGCTTTGAAAATATTAAAATACAAAGAACGGGTTTAGAGGTTTCACGAGGGAGACCAAATAGCAGACAAGAAATTAGTAGACAAACATTAAAAAAAAACAAAAAAAAACAAACAATTTGTTATCAGTTTACTACGTTATTTGCAAATATTTATTAAAATGCAGACGATTAATTGCAGATGATTCAATGATAATAACTTTTATTTTATAGAAGAGAAGATCTGCATTGAGAAGTTCTATCTCGAAACAGTTATCTCTCAACTGCAGGAGTGAACTAAGTCCAGTGCTACTAAGACGTTGTTGCTGCAACACTGTCATAGCTTTATTGATCTTTTATAATATGTAGTGGTAACTCTGCTCACATAATAAACAAACTTACAAATCCAGGTAGGGCAATGGTGGAAGACTGGGAGGGGTATGTGTTTATATTGACGGCTGGCAATGTTCAAAATATCTGCATATATTTATTATGTATTTGTTCATTTAGTAACAGAATGGAATTTAACAAATTTTATAATTTAATTATTTATCAAATGATGATAAACATATGTCTATATTTACATTTAATATATGTCTAAATAGAATATCTAGAGAGGATATATTACACGTTAATGATATATTTCATAGCAGTTGCCTTCCACAAAACAATCAAGTTTATGATTTCACTGTGGCGCCTACAGCCAATGAAAAAATATATTGTGATTTATCAAAGTAAACACCTTTTTTAAAGGTCTATTTGAACGACTCTCATAAGGAGAGTATACAACATGCGAAATTCAACAACAGATAGGCTAAACTAATACAAGTTTAATATTTAATATATAATATAATATCGACATGTTGTTACAGAATTAATAGTATTTAATATTTATTATATAATATAATATCGACAGGTTGTTACAGAATTAATAGTATTTAATATTTATTATATAATATAATATCGACATGTTGTTACAGAATTAATAGTATTTAATATTTGTTATATAATATAATATCGACAGGTTGTTGCAGAATTAATATCAAGCCCATATGATCAGAGATATTGACATTTAAATCAACAAATCTTTAAAACTATAATTTATAGGTCACTCAGTCAATATATCGAGCTCTTAAAATACATTAATAAAAAAATTATTAGTTTAAAAATTGTCAATGCCTTAGCTGGCTGCAAATAACATTACACATACATAATAGTGCTACTAAATGGGGCACAATGCAGCTCCTGCTATAATGGATACAGTATAACTCATGCCTCAAATGATAAGCTTTTGATACTAAAACTGTCAGAATTCATAGCATTCGATCATTTCAATTGATCTCAAAGCAAATAATTTTATTTAATTGAAATCTGATTTTAATATTTCAGAAATATCTTTAATGAAATACCACTTAACGTGAAACTATTTGAGCATACAACTACATACAACTCATGAGAAACTGTTGATAACCCTACCCCTAACCCAGATATCTAGATGAGTCTAGACTCACTCAACCATGAGCCACAGCAGATGCTAGATAAGTCTAGCCTCACTCAACCATGAGCCACAGATATTTAGATGAGACTAGACTCACTCAACCATGAGCCACAGATATCTAGATGAGTCTAGACTCACTCTACCAATAGCCACAGCAGATATCTAGATAAGTCTAGCCTCAGGAAGCAATCTTTCCCAGTGTCCAATCAACTGTATCAATCAATAAACATGTATAAATGATTTGAGTAGTGTGAATAACTTAGATTGACTGATTGATTGATAAATTAATTGATTGATTGAATTCTTCTATTTGCCTGGCATTAAATCTCAATCAAATATTGAATTAGACTGAATTTACTAATTGATATTATCAGAACTTCCTGTTGCCCTCCTTACACTCATTTCTCATATCTAGGTACAGAATGTGCCAGACTCAAAAAGTTTAATTTTATCATCACATTAATATTAATTAGGTTCTAGGCTATAGGCTACATAAAGAAGAGGTACGGCTCTGTCATTTGTGAAGGGATTTTCTCTTTAATCGATAGGGCGCTGTTTATATTCGTTTATATTTGTTTTATGTTCACATGGCTGGAGCCAGTGGCGAAGTCGATAAGATACTCGTCCGCGGATTAGTATATGCCGGGTTCAAATCCTGGGCTCGCCCGTCACGGACATAGCTTTCAAGTGAGGAAACTGACGTTAACCTTAGCTTTTAGCATTTTAGCTTTGTTGAGTGCAAAAGCAGTATGGAAGTTTGAATATGTAACTTGGACCTGCCACAAGGCAGAGCAATAGAGAGAGAGAGAGATATATATATAAAGAGAGAGATAAAGAGAGAGAGCGAGAGAGAGGAGAGAGAGATTAAACTTTAAATAATCAAAATCAATATTAATAACTATTATATAATTATTTAGTTTCCCTAATTATATAACTATAATCTTCGTACCATTATTTTTTATCAAATAAATAACTTATCAACTCTTATGCTAATCAATAATTATTATTATGCTAACAAGCCCCGCCCACCTGTTGCTGCATGCTCAACAGTGATTCCAGATACTCTATCATTGCACTGCGGAAATCTCTGCAGCGTTGCCACTCAAATTTAGAAAACTCTTCCCGCAGGTTCTTAGAGATTATCTCAAAGTCCTCCCCGCTCTTTTGTACTCTCTGCTCCCACTGTGCAACCATCATCCATGATAACTCAGCCGTTTACATAGGGCTTAATAAGCAGCTAAAGCCGAAGCCGAAGTAGTTAAAAGCTAAAACACCTAGTTTAGAGCTAAAGCCACAGCAGTTAAAGCTAAAGCAGCTAAAAGCTACAGCTAAAGTAGCTAAAGCTACAGTAGCTAAAAGCTAAAGCAGCTAAAAGCTACAGCTAAAGCAGCTAAAACTAAAGCTACAGCAGCCAAAGCTAAGGCAGCTAAAACTGATGAGGATTTTGCTAAAGCAGCTAAAAATAAAGCTACAGCAGCCAAAGCTAAGGCAGCTAAAAGCTAAAACTGATGAAGATTATGCTAAAGCAGCTAAAAGCCAAAGCTAAAGCAGCTAAAAGATAAAGCTAAAACAGCTAAAAGCTACATCTGAAGGAGCTAAAAGATAAAGCTAAAGCAGCTAAAAGCTACAGCTAAAGCAACTAAAAGCTACAGCTAAAAACTAAAACTGAGGCAGCTAAAAGCTTAAACAGCTAAAATCTAAAGCAGCTAAAAGCTAAAGCAGTTTAAAGCTAACTCTAAAGCATCTAAAAGCTAAATCTACAGCAGCTAAAGCAGCAAAAAGCTAAAGCTAAAGCATCTAAAAGCTAAAGCAGCTAAAAGCTAAAGCAGCTAAAAGCTAAAGCTCCAGCAGCTAAATGCTAAAGCCATGTTTAACAGATCGGAATCTGCAGTCATAAAACTTACCAACATATATTACAACTAAATACCATTTTATTGACATTAACAATTTCTATAAATACACAGGTATAAAGATGACGTTCTCTAGTTACCCTCCTCTACTGCTATTTCCTCTATGCCCAATCAGCAACACTAAATTGCTTTCAGCTTTGTGTTATAAAAAGCTGTAACAAGTTTGAACTAATCTCTGTGACGATAGCTCGAGTGTGTCAAGTCGTCCTGAAGAGAAGCATCAGTGTTCTTCTGAACCCTGACGTTAAACACACTATAGCCAAGGGCTTCAAGTAGAGATTTAGGCTACTGGTAAATGCCATACAACTCATTGTAGGGATAGGCAGCAAGGAATAAAGTTAGTCGTAGTGACGGTAGCTAGAACAGACCCCGTCTTGTAGAGATGACATAGGTCCTTATAAAGAAAATATAAAAGAATATATGATTGATATAAGAGAAAATTAATTTACTGACTAAAACTGGCAAAATACTAGTTTTTTAATCACACTAGGCTCACCCAATTTATTTTCAATTTCTCGTACATGACGCTTGGAACAAATGTTATCTGTGATATCTCAATGTAAATATATATAATCTTAATAAATATATTGAAATCTTAAAAATAAATATCTAATCAAATACAACTTTCCACAATACTGTGCTCTCAGATAGTTTTCCAGTGCTATTGTATAACTCACCTCAGCGACATCGTGAGTGGCCTCAGATAGTTTTCCACCGCCAGTCTGCTGCAGTCGCGACTTTACTTCCTTCTTCTTGTTTAACGTCACCTCGTTGTCCTTGTGAATTTTATGAAGCTTGGCTCTCTCGTTGAATGCACCCTGCTCAAATAGAATTAAGTGAATGCACCCTGCTCAAATAGAATTAAGTGACTGCACCCTGCTCAAATAGAATTAAGTGAATGCACCCTGCTCAAATAGAATTAAGTGAATGCACCCTGCTCAAATAGAATTAAGTGAATGCAATGATGACATTAACTATCTAATCACTGACTACAGTAGAAGCACAAGATTACATTAACTATTAACTTTATACACTCGAACAGTAGAACTACTTTGCACACTTTGTTTTTATTAATTGAACAACCGTCACGTCATGTTATCACCGATCACACATATGGTTAAACTTTCTGTCTGCATGCACATATGTTTGTCAGAATTGTCTATGATTTGATGAATAAATAAATAAAAAAATAAAAAAATGCTGATTACTTTGACAGCCTGCACGAGACCGATGTACTCTTTGATGAACTGCTCAAGGACGATGAAGTCACTCTGTGCCTGCTGGTCCCACGTCATATCAACATTCTCTAGCACATCTGAGAGCTGAGACAACGCTCGTGATAGGCTGCTGTGCTCCTCCACGCCAGCCAATAGCGTGAAAGATTTAGACAGCGTTCCCGTGTTCTCTGCCATGTCTGTAACATATTGCCCATCATGATATCCAACACTGTCGAGGTAGAGCAATCGATTAAATGATGCATTTGATGTATCTAATTTGTATGTATTTAATTGTTGTTATTTAATATTATTCTTATGTTTTTGTATTTTTTATATGTATCTGGCAGGAGATAAGTGGCGAAGTCGGTAAGACGCTCGACCGCGGATCAGTATATGCGGGATTCAAATCCTTGGCTCGCCCATCACTGATATCGCTTTTGAGTGAGGACACTGACGTTAACCTTAGCTTTACCAGCTTTATTTGTTTAATACGTACACTTCTGAGACATTTATGACAATATCTAGCGCTGGTGACATTAAGGAGACGTCGTTCTGTATATTTCATTCACAAACAAGCCAAGATTGCACATGATTAACAAAAGACTTAAAATTCTTATAAATCCAAATTTCTAATAACAATGAAGTGAAAACGATTGAATTGCTAATTTTTTGACAAACAATTTTCCTGACCTTGGTTAAACTGGGATTTAAGGGAAGATGATGATGACTGACAAAACTAATATTATATTGACAATGATATTAATTTATTATTGAATAATAATTCAATAACAGAATCATTAAATAATTTTTTTTAGATAACCCTAAATATCCCTTGCTATTGAACACTAGGGATTCTATGCTGTATCTACAAACCCTTTCTATTGGACACTAGGAATTCTATGCTGTATCTACAAACCCTTTCTATTGGACACGAGAGATTCTACGCTGTAGAGAAGCTTCTTCAGTTCATCCTCCAGTATATCCATAGATTCCTCCTGTTCTCCAAACCACTGCAATAAACAGCAGCAACGACATAGAACAAACTAAACCAGAATTCTCTCTCTCTCACTCTCTCTAGTGCTCTGCCTAGCGGCAGGTCCAAGGTAGATATTCCTGGATTATTACATACTACATGGTCCCAACTACACCTGTGCTTAACACTGGACAGAATTTAGAATTCTTCATGAATTTTAAATAATAAAAAAGATTAATAAGATAGTTTTATTTCGAGATGAACTAGTCTGGTGTGACAGTAACTAAGGAAAAGTGAAGCAGAACGAAGAGTTCCAGAAGAGCACGAATCTAAATCAAAACTCTCTACATATATATATATATATATATATATATATATATATATATATATATATATATATATATATATATATATATATATTAATATATATCAACATATCCACGCAAACTCTATCCACCTAGCCACACTCTATTCACACAAACTCTATCCACCCTGTCCACACTCTACACTCTATCCACCCTATCTACACTATCCGTCCCTGACATTGCCTTATGGCGAGGAACCGGATGTTAAATTCTTATTGATTGATTCATTGATTATCCACACTATCCACCTATCCATGTACTCACAGGATCAGGGTCATCCACTCTCTGGACCACCTTGCCGATGCTGTCTCCCACTCTATTGAAGAGTCTCTTCAGTCCTGCACCAGATAGCGCTGCTGTGCTTGTAGCCTTGACCAGTTCCCCCTCTGTCTCGAGGAAGTCTATGAACGCCGAGTCTGTCTGAATCACTGGGTGCTTCGCCAACCTTTGCAGGTATCTGTGTGCGAGAAATAAAGGTGTTAAATAAATCTCAATTAACTGTAGTAGATAACCTTTGTAGGTATCTGCGTGCATTAAAGAGAGGTGTGCAATAAATCTCAAGTAACTGTAGTAGATAACCTTTGAAGGTATATGTGTGCGTGAAATAAAGGTGTTAAATAAATCTCAATTAACTGAAGTAGATGGTGGAGTGATATAAAACAAAAAACAGCTATATTTTACAAAGTTATTCAGTTGTTGTAACAAAAATGTCACATATTTTACATTTAGATATAGTAGTTCAAATAGCATAATCAACATATCATTATTGCTGTTATCTCAGTAATAAAACTGTTAACAGAGGTTTGGTTTCTATCTTTAATTATACCTTAAATTTATAAATCAAAATTAATTACAAAAAATATTAAATAAATGTAATTATTGAGATATCTAATAGAGCGATCGTTCAAATGACTAAGAAAGGGAACGTTATTTACTTAGATGGCAGACAAACCTTTGTAGCGCTGCCCTACGCTTAATAAGAAACTCTCCAGTGTTACCACCATCCTCCTTAGAAATCTTCACTTTTGTCATTCCTACAGAAAATTTTATAGAAGTCTCTAAGAAGTAGCACAAATTACGTGATACACACTAGTGAGGGTATACATCAAAATGTCCTCAAGTAAATCACATATCTAACTACTCCTTCAATAAATTTATCACTCACCTATCAAATTATACCCCTACATCAATCAATGAATCACCAATCAAATTATAACCCTACATCAATCAATGAATCACCAATCAAATTATAACCCTACATCAATCAGTCACTCACCCATCAAATTCAACCAAGTATCCATCAACCTACCAAATTAAACCATGCATCCATGATCCAATCACCTACCGAATTACTCTGTGAATCAGTCTATCATATAACAATCTGCATATTTTTCTCCATGAATTGATCAATCACTCACCTAACAAATTACTCCAAATATCACTCAATCTCTCACTGACCTATGACAGACTTTTCTGGGGGAGGGGGTATGATGCGACCCAGCTGTTGATGCTTAGAGACCAGCCTCTCGTGTAGACCCAGAAAGTCACTGAACCTGCGGTAGACCTCCATCTCTCTCTTCAGGAAGTCTGGCATCGTCGTCTGCGTCAACAACACGTGAAACACTCGAAATGATTTAACTCACAGCACAATCACACGGTCTGATTCATCATCATCATCATCTTCCCTTGAATCCCAGTTTAACCAGGTCGGGATACAAAAAGACTTTCTCCAGTCCTCCCTGTCCTACGCCACATCACCAGCCAACACCTCTCCATATTAACAGAATTGTGCCCTGCACACTTAACATTTTCGACTGATTTTCTGGAATTTGGATTTTGAAATGCTTTGAACTAATTCATAGTTTACTAATCCGCTTGGATTTGATTCCACAATGAAATCACACATAAATTAAGTCAATAAATAAAATACAGAACTACTAAACAATGATAATGATAGGACGACAAATATATTATTAAAATTACAGACAAATTAGAACATCACTCACCTTGGTACAGACTCTGAAGGTCATATAGGCGTTCATGCCATCCCCAACCTTTCTCATTTCATCCACTCTTATATCTAGCTCATACTTGTTCTCAAACTGTCAACATCATAAACATCAGCTAAGATACACAATATATTGTATCTCATGAAGACCAATATTTAATGTATAATATATAATAATATATATAACAATACTTAATTCAATTTTTAATATCAATATTTGGCTGTAAGTTCACATCATAACATGCTACGTTTTCATGTAACAAAAATATTGGCAAATACATTAAGAATACATAATTAGGATCCTACAAGGATTTCAGTGCAATATATATATATATATATATTATAATAATAACGATAACGGTTTAACGTCCGTTTCCTCATCCAGGGATGATGTCAGGGACGTCCCCACCAGCACACATCACTACAGATTAATTCACCCCGACCAATCTGCGAAAGAAATGTGCTGAGGAGAAGTAAGGTCCTAAACGAAAGCCAGTCCGGTGATCAAAAACTGGTCAAGGTAGATTGATTATGTCTATGATGGGAAAAGGTAAGTTTTAAGCTTGCTAGAGAATGTTGAAAGAGAAGAACAAGAGCGAAGATTAGCAGGTAAAGAGTTCCAGATTGTGGGTGCTGCGTAAGAAAATTAACGTCTGCCCAATGACGTGAGAATATTTGGAACTGAGAGAAGATTGGCATCGGTGGAGCGAAGTGCACGTGAGCGACGATAGGGAAGAAGAATTTCAGATAACTAAGAAGGATTGCCAAATCGCAGAGTTTTGAAAGTTAATAGAGCAATTTTATATTTTATGCGTTGATTAACAGGGAGCCAATGAAGACTGCGAAGTAGAGAAAGAGAGCGAAATTGAAGTCGAGAGGACTTACACACAACACATGCAAGAGAATTTTGGACATGCTGCAAACGACTGAGAGAAGAAGTAGGCAACCCATGTAATAATGAATTACAGTAGGCGAGCTTTGAATGAACTATAGAATTAAGAAGGATAGTGGCTGAATTTCTAGTAAGGGATGGACGTATTTGCCTAATCTGACGAATCTGAAAGAAAGAAGCGCGACAAACAGAAGAGATATGGGATTTAAAGTCAAGGTTTTCATCAAATATGACTCCAAGGTTTTTGGCGGATCGAGAAGGTGAAAGAGCAAGATATATATATCTGAGCTATATAAATAAATATATATATATATATATATATACATGTATATATAATTTTTTTAAACTAAAAGAGATTTTAATTTTTCAATACAAACCATTAAATTTTAGGTTAAGAAATAGATTGTATTTTGTTAGGCTCAAAAACAAATACCATATATTTCACTATGTATTTTCTGTTTTGTCATGTCAACAAAATAAAATTTAATTAATTCAGCAAAAAACAAACCTCTGGCATCCTATTGGCTGACTTCTGACCAATGGCAGTTGAGGCTTGATTATGGCTCATCGTTTTAGGCCTTGCTCCGCCCACTGGGCTTGACAACGTATCTGTTGCCCTTGACCTATCTGCACCCAGTGACCTGAAGCCGTCTGCACCTGATGAACCAGACTTTTCTGCATTTGATGACCTTGAAATATCTGCACTCAAAGTTTTTGCAGAACTTTTTTCCTCATTCCTACTGGATTTAACATCTGCTCTAATCATCGAGTCATCGCTAACTGAAATCTTAGCAGAGTCATTGGACGGAAGTGTAGAATCAATATATTTAGATTTTTCAGAAACTTTCTGATCATCTTTAGAGGTCAATGGCCTCAGAGAATCTGCAAAGAGATCTTCCTCTGACGAGACTGAAGAGATCTTCAATTTCTCCTGAGATCTCTCCGCTTTTGTTTCACAAAATACCGCATCATCAGAATCCTCTACCCTCGAATGCTTTGTCTCAGCCCTAACAACTGGAACATTTGTCTCCTCTTCAACTCTACCGATTTCTTTCGTCATTGACTTACTTTTAAGTTTTTCTTCAATACGACTGTGGTCACTAAGTAATTCTTTTTCGTCATCTTCTATCAGGATCTCTTCAAACAGAGTTAGTTTCTCGTTGGATTCAGTTGATGACGTCTCTGCCAGTGCTGCAATGCTCTCAGTGTTACTAATGCTCTCTGATATCGTAAACTTCAGATCAGCTGCGTCCATCGATTGCTTCTCAGATTTTTCTTCGTCCAGTTCTGTAACGGTTTTACTGTTTATTCCGGTTTTTAGCTTAACATTGTCCACCTGCGCTCCTCCCTCCATCATTTCTTCCTGACACGCAGCATTCAGCGCTAATTCTGCTGTGCTTTCTGACTCTAAAACTGGCCGAGTTTGAGTTGTCGTTCCAAAATCATCACCATCTACTTCAGGATGTGATTTTTCTTCGTTTGCATCAAGTAATTCAGCTGCAGCAGATGTTTGAGAAGAGATAACAGAGGAATCTGGAATGGATGAAGGAACCGTGTGATTGGTATTTTGTGTAACATTTGAAGTGGCATCACTGTTGTTATTTGAATTTAGATTAACATCAACAGCTGATATGCTGATTTTATTGCCACTTGCTATATGCGACTTTTCGAAATGACCGTCGATCAAGTTAGCCTCCCCTTCAGACGACGTTGAACTAGCGGTTGAGTCGGACAACGAAACAGCAGACATTTTAGCAGACAAGCCACTTTCATTAGGCTCTTCTTTCATTGTATTAGAAGAATCCTCAGCAATGATTTGAGATGTATCGAAAGGCGAGAATTGATCGGTTTTAGACGAGGCGGCTAAAACCGGTTCATAAGAATTAACTGGCAAAGTATCTAAGGGAGCTGATGAACCATTAGAGGTAATCTTTTCCCCAGATCCACCTGAATTGCTTGCTTCTCCTCCGAACTAATATATCACACAAATGAATAACTTCAGATACAAAGTTTAATGGTAAATATTTCAATAAGTTAAAATTAGTAATAATTAATATGTTCAAAAATACAACATTTAATAATAATAATATATTCGTTTATTTTCGTCCAACGTAACAACCGCAGAGAGTTACAGTACAGAAATTCCAACAGACACAGCATAACAAATTACAGGTATAGCATAAACAGTTAATAGGCTAGATATAAGAGAGATGATAAGTGACTTCCATATTTGGGTTTGAATTTATGAATCAAATTAATCAAATTAGTTTTCAGAAGCCGTCTCTAATATTATTATCAACTCAGTCAATACAATTGTGAAAGTAGGAAATAATTTCTAAATCCACATTTAGCATATACGAGTAGGAATATGCAGCTTGAACCTGCCACTTTGGCAGAACACTAGAGAGAGAGAGAGAGAGAGAGAGATAGAGACAGAGAGAGAGAGAGAGAGAGAGAGAGAGAGAGAGAGAGAGAGAGAGAGAGAGACTTCAAAGTAATATATTGAATATATAATAATGAATGAGAGTATTCGATATTGTTTTACGCGCATAAAGAATTAGTAAAGAATTAGAACAAGTGTTTTATGAAGAATGCAAGGAAGTAAATAAATGAACTAACATACCAGATCAACATTGTCAAATTCATCGCCTGCAGAATCAGCCTTGTTTGAGAATACTCCATAATTATCATTGTCCATGACAATATCGTGCATCCCGTCACGTGACTCCTGATCAGGGTCATCAGACATATCGAAAGGAGGCGGATCTCTGTCAGACATGGGAGCCGCCATGTTTATTTACTTGAACTTTGTAAACAATGGGTGTGACCATAGATACAATTATTTGCGAAGTACGAGTACTCAATGGGTGGTATACTGGTTCAATAATCATTGTGTTCTACTTATTACTATATTTTGACTTCTCTGAATATCTTCTTATTTAATTTCCATATTTCAGTCTCACATTTCCCAACATCGGTTATAATATGACAAAAATATTCGAAACTCTTTACCTGTTCCTAGTTCATATCATTCACGTTATATACTATGGACCTGCCAGTATTGGCAAGTAGTGCACTAAGAGAGAGAGAGAGAGAGAGAGAGAGAGAGATAGAGAGAGAGAGAGGGAGAGAGAGAAAGGCGCAAGCCAATGCTCCGAAATTTCAAAACATGTATTTCTGGATCGAGATATTCAATAACTCGGTAGTATAATATTTCTAACTTAGATCTACTGTGTCTATAAAAGCAAAGTATATATTAACTGATTGACATACCTCGATTTACTGTGATTTTTTCCCCATTAATGCTACGATAGCAGCTTGATCACGTCCTGTTGCTCTATTTCTGGTTTACACGGAAGTGTCGCTGGATTGTCCTTGACTTGACCTCTACTATATGTCTACATGACTGCGCGCACTCGTTGCACTTGATTGCATCAGATCACGTGACGTCACACGCATATCGAGGTTAGAGGCTGTCGCTTTGGGTTGTATCTAGATATAACTTGAAGAAACTTGAATCGACCAATCAAAAGATGATGTTCACATTTTTCATTGCTCTAGGTAAATGGAAGAAGATACTGTCATGAAATACTGCGGGTTTTAATTGATTTACCATCAGTCCGGCGAATGCGTTCAGCCTAGACCACTGCGTGCACTTAATTCTATGTCATTATCTACATTGATCAATTAACTATATTATTTACTCGTATAGGCCTACTTCGATATTATTTAAGCTGGTAAAGCTAAGGTTAACGCCAGTTTCCTCATTCGAAAGCGATGTCAGTGACGGGCGAGCCCAGGATTTGAATCCTGCACTTACTGATCCACGGTCGAGTATCTTACCGATGTCGTCACTGGCTCCAGCATTGGATATAAAACCATTGGACTCATAATCATCACTGGTGCGGGAGAAGCGACAACGAAGGTCAGAGAGGCACAAAACTGATGTTAATGTTAAGAGATCCTGAAGTCAACGTGCGTGTTTGCTGTTTGCTGTTAAAGTATTATGTAATAACGAGCAAGTGAAATGTCAAGTGTGGTATATGTCGTCACAATACAACCATATTGTATAGGCTACAGATGTAAGGATATCACAAACCGGTGCTCTTTTAATTGTTTGTCCAATGCACACAATATAACACGTGCGTGTTGATATAGACGTTATTACCTCTGCTATGTATGAATACCGCGATAAGCATCAATCAATTAACTCAGCAGCTATAATTAACCCAGCAGTCTAATTTACTTTAATTTAATTAATTTATCCTTTTAATTAATTTCGTCAGTCTAATTAACTTATTAGCAGTCTAATTAAAGTGAACTCTCTCTCTCTCTCTCTCTCTCTCTCTCTCTCTCTCTCTCAGTAATTTATATTATTTCATATTTCATATCACTCAACTTACAAGCGTCTATTGTCCTGTTTAACATGCTGTAAACAATTCAATACAAATTCGACAAAAGCCACTTTATGTCATTTACTGAAATAATAAATACACATTAGATAAAATCAATAACAATTTTCATATAGGAGAAGGGAAGAGAGACAAATAGAGAGGAAGAGGAGAAAGAGAGAAATATACAAGAAAAGAGAGATATATAGATAGATAGATAAATAGATAGATAGATAGAGAGAGAGAGAGAAAGAGAGAGAGAGAGAGAGAGAAAGAGAGAGAGAGAGAGAGAGAAAGAAAGAAAGAAAGAATGAAAGAAAGAGAAAGAAAGAAATTGAGAGTTAGATAAAGAGCGTGGAAGAGAGTGAGATTCTTGAAAATGAGCTGCAACAAACACACAGATAAACAATCAAACACACAGACAAACAAACAAACTGACAAGCAAACATACAGATAAACATACACACAGATAAACAAACACACAGATAAACAAACATAATCACACGGAGTTCCTGGATTCAAAACGTAGTGGGCGTGGTATAGAATGTCCATGAATGACCTTCACAGCATATTCAAGGTCATATTTATTAAACAGCCTTGCAGCAGCAGCAGCAAAGCAGCCATGCATCATCCTAACAACAGCTGCTGCTGCTGCCGCCTAACAGCTGCAGCTGCAGCAGTTCTCAAGTGTGTGAGAGATTACTGCGAGTAGCCGAGGCACGGTATATAAAGCTGTGTGTAGAAGAGTTCTCTTGAATTCGAGTAAATATTTGTAAATGTAGAGTTAGATGTATTGCTTTGCGCTTCTTAGTTTAGTTCTTTATAATAGGCCTATGACCTTCAGTTCAGTATACATGTGACGTCGATTAAACATATGACCTTGAAGTCCTGACATATTTATAAGTGCAGATATAATTACAACTCTACAACATCTAAATGGTCTTGCATTCTGCTGAACATCTACGAATTGTTTTTTCTTACAGTGTAAGCTACTAAATGTAGCGTGCAGCAATATCGTATAGAGGTTGCACAAGCGCCTTTAAACCACCGAAGTATTTTGAGAAGGGTTCAGGTTTGATAGGACAGGAAAGTTGCATCCCAATGTAGATTCAACTTTATAGTCGACTCCTAAACTCTAATTTTAACTTTCAATTCGATTCCTAAACCATTATGAGAGTTTTGCTAAGGTGGTAAACTTATTAGTTAAGTGAAATAGTGTATTAAACTAGTTGACATTTAACTATTAACCCATATCTATAGGTGTAGGGACAAAGCAGCAACGGGAATTTAACCACCGGTTCATCGCTCAAAGGGTTGTCATAGATTTCTAAAGGCTAAAGTCAAGTTTGACGTAAGTTTCCTGTTTGAAGTTGCATTAGTGCGGGAGAGCGTTGAATTTAAACCCTATACCTACTGATTCGTTGTCGAACAACTTACCCACAAGCTAAGCCCGTTTATACTACAGCAGGAGTGGCCCTACAGCCCTCCCGAGTAATCTCTAAGGATACTCAGTTGATAATAATAAAAAATAATGGCTGGAGCCAGTGGCGATGTCGGTAAGATACTCGACAGCGAATCAATATGTGCAGCATTCAAATCCTGGGCTCGCCCGTCACTGACATCGCTTTCTCAGCTAGCTGGAAGAGCAGAAGAATACAAAGCTTCTAACATTCGCTAGGGGAGCAGAAGAAAATAAGGCCTCTAGCATTCGCTAGGGGAGCAGAAGAAACTAAAGCCTCTAACATTCGCCAGTGGAGCAGCTGGTCATAATTTGCTCTGTCAACAACAAATCAATGAGAGCTGTGTGTCAAGTGTTGCACCAGCACTGTGCTTGTTTACAATACCTCTACCTCTGTGACAATCCTGTGACAATCCTGTGAAAATCCTGTGACAATCCTGTGCTAATACTGTAACAATACTGTGACAATAGGATTGTCACAGGATTGTCACTGGCTTTTGGCTGGAGCCAGTGGCGATGCCAGTAAGATACTCAACCGAGGATCAATATGTGCGGGGTTCAAATCCTGGGCTCGCCCTTCACTGACATCGCTTTCGAGTGAGGAAAATGACGTTAACAATAACTTTACCAGCTTTTTTTACAATACTTGTGTGACAATATTGTAACGATACTGCGACAACACTGAGAAAATACTATGACAATACAGTGACAATACTGTGACAATACTGTAACAATACTGTGACAATACTATGACAATACTGTGACAATACTGTGACAATACTGTGACAATACTGTGACAATACTATGACAATACTGTGACCACACTGTGACCACACTGTGACAATACTTTGAAAGATATGAATATTTTATATTTTGTGTTGATTTTGTTGTATCTAGCATATCTTTTTTAAGCTACACAAACTTGACTGACGGGATATTATAAAACCATTTAATATGAAATACTATGCTACTGATAAATATTCACAAACTTGGAATATTTGGCTGCAAATTGAAATAAGTTGATATCATACAAGGCAATGCGGAGACTGAATGTCGCTTTAAACTGATAAAATCTAGTCAGGAAGTTCACTAGTGAGTAAAAGATAGAGAGAGAGAGAGAGAGAGAGAGAGAGAGAGAGAGAGAGGGAGAGAGAGTGATAGAGAGAGAGAGAGAGATAGATAGATAGATAGATAGAGAGAGAGAGAGAGAGAGATAGATAGATAGATAGATAGAGAGAGAGAGAGAGAGAGAGAGAGAGAGAGAGAGAGTTGCAGAAGAATATATAATTCTACAATATGGGAGGCTCGACATCTAAATCTAAAAGTAATGAAGTGGAGCTGACACAGGTTGGTATGATTCTTCGTAATCTAATTGATTTATTCGTCCACTTTCTATGCTTAGCAGTTTATATAGTGGTTACCTCATTCAGATCGAAGTCTACATTTAATCAATAAATAAATCAATCAATAAATCAAGCTTTAAGGTCCGGTTCCTCGCCACAAGGCAGTGTCAGGGACGTCTCAGGCAACAAAGAGGCATCAAAACATCTCGACATGACTACCGAGTATGCGAAGACTAAAAAGAAAGCGAGATAGAAACAATGCAAGTCCAAGATCCTAGGAAAGAGGGTCAGAATATTGACCTATATATAAAAGCTGGTAAAGCTAAGGTTAACGTCAGTTTCCTCACTCGAAAGCGATGTCAGTGACGGGCGAGCCTAGGATTTGAATCCGCACATACTGATCCGCGGTCGAGCGTCTTATCGAGTATCTTACCGGATGAAAGAGATTGTTTTAGCTTTCCCTGGTAACAAAAGAAAAGTAGCAAGGAATTCCAAACTGCGCGTAGAGTGTGGCGCTAAGATTATAAAGCCACTGCTAATGTTATCGTCAGATTCCTAACTCGAAAGCGATGTCAGTGACGGGCGAGCCCAGGATTGTAGCTCTGCTGTCAGTTATTAACGAAAAGCCAATTTCTAGTTATTGAGAGCATCAGTCCCCGTGTTGTATCCGGGTAGTTGAGGAACTGACCAATCGGTGACTGCACGTGTCGTAGAAGGCGACTAGAGCACTTAGATCCAAAACCAACGTCAGAAAGGGCATTCAGTTGGTGAGCGCCTACCTAGGCACCAGAAATTGAAACGAAATTTTCCAAAACAAATGCAAAAAGGGATTATGCTGTTATTATTGTTATTACTATTTTATTGTTATTATTTTTGTTGTCATTGTTATTAGTGCTGTTGCAGTTATTGTTGTTGTTGCTATTGTTGTTGTTATTATTATTGTTATTTTTGTTGTTATTGTTATTATTGTTACCGTTATTGTTGTTATTGTTGCTGTAATTGTTGTTATTGTTGTTATTATTATTGTTGTTGCAGCATTCTAAGAAGGACCCAGAGAAGCAGTTGTTGAACGAGAAAGAGGGCGGAGCTATGAAGCGCAATGAGCGCAGTGGGGCGGGGCTAGCTGATGAACAGGAGGCGGGGCCTAGGAGAGCTTCCAGCGTGATACTGAAGAGAGTGGGCAGCACAGGTATCAATGCTGTTGTTGTTGTTTGTGCTGTTGTTGTTGGTATTTCTTTGTGCTATTCAAAGTCTTCTTAATTTTAACATCATTATAATTCGTAACTAAATATACTTGAAATTTAGTTAAGAATTTATAGTACTTTAATATGAAGTTATATATGACTGATTTAATGAACGCCTTTTTGTATATTTTATACATGTATATATTTACATAGTCCAATTATTATTTTTTTACTAATTTAATGAATCATCTTAGTTGATTGATTGCTGGATAGATAGATGGATTGATTGATTTATTGACTCACTGATTGATTTATTGATTGATTGAGTGATTGATTGACTTATTGATTGATGAATTGATTGGCTGCAGGATTGATTGACTGCAGCCACAACAGACAGACCGTTTGAAAGCACAGGAAGTACAGTGAGCGGTAAGATGATTGATTGATTTATTGATTGATTGATTAATTGATTGATTGATTGACTGCAGGCACAACAGATAGAACGTTTGAGCGGACAGGCAGCACAGTGAGCGGTAAGATGACTGATTGATTGATTGGTTGGTTGATAGATTGATTGATTGATTGGTTGACTGATTGATTGATTGATGTATTGGCTGCAGGCAGTACAGACAGACCCTTTGAGAGCACAAGCTGCACAGTGATGATTAAGTGATTGACTGATTGATTGACTGATTGATTGACTGATTAACTGATCGACTGATTGATTGATTGATCGATCGATTGATAGATTGATTGATCGATTGATTGATTGACTGATTGATTGATTGATTGATTGCAGGCACTACGGACAGACCGTTTGAGCGCACAGGCAGCACAGTGAGCGGTAAGATGAGCTCAGCGAGTATCAGAACAAAGATAACGATGGTCAGCAGATCAGAGTACCACAGGGAACTCAAGACTAGTCTTACAGGCGTATGTCAATCAATCAATCAAATGAATCAATCAATGAATCAATCAATCAATGAATCAATGAATCAATCAATCTATCAATCAATCAACCAGTCGATCGATCAATCGATCAATCGATCAATCGATCAGTCAGTGAGTCAGTGAGTCAGTGAGTCAGTAAGTCAGTGAGTCAGTCAGTCAGCCAGTCAATTAATCAATTAATCAATCAATTAATCAATCAAACAATCAATCAGTCAATCATTCGGTCGTTGAATCAATCAGTCAGTCAATCAGTCAATCAATCAATCAGTCCATCATGCAGAAGTTTGTATATCAATTGATCGAACTATCAATCTGTTCAGTCTGTCAATAAATGTTTCTATTTAATTCTGAGATATTTTGCGGACAAGGAGAATAAATATATACAATGAGCCTCTCATTTGTCGATTACTATTCACTAAAATTGTCAATATACGGATTGAGGTAACGATTTTAATAATTTCAGCAACGGGTAAAGCTGGTAAAGCTAAGGTTAACGTCATTTTCCTCACTCGAAAGCGATGTCAAGAAACATCTATTTCTGGGGTGCTCCAGAAATAGATGTTAGCCTGACTATGCTCTGAGAACATTCGACTCCAGCCTTTCACCAGTCCATGACTTGTTATTATCTGACAAGTAAACAAGGAATGGAGAAGAAAAGCTTAGCGCAGTTTTCTTCAGTTAACTTTGTTTTGAATTAACGGCTTCATAATCATCTGCTCACATCAGCCTCTGTCAGTCTATCATATCATTGGAGATTTTTTTGCGCAAATATCTTTACTCTCTACCCTTTATCTTATACGTTTACCTATGCATATATTTCTTTTCACTAACATCTATATTGCTTTTCTGTGTTTCTTGATTGGAGAGTTTCTGCTCTAATCAGTTAATCAGCAGTTAATCTCTGGCGAATAGGATAATCTCCTCTCAAGAAATTGGCCATAAGTATGGAAGTAGCAAAAATACACAGTATTACACATGTTACCACAGTGTTACACATGATACCACAACTTTACACATGTTACCGCAGTGTTTCACATGTTACCGCAATGTTACGCATGTTACACATGCTTCCACAGTGTTACACATGTTACCACAGTTTAACACATGTTACCGCAGTGTTACGCATGTTACCACAATGTTACACATGTTACCACAGTGTTACACATGTTACACATGTTACCACAGTGTTTCAAATGTAACACATGTTACACATGCTACACATGTTACCATAGTGTTTGACATGTTACACATGTTGCCGCAGTGTTACACATGTTACCGCAATGTTTCGCATGTTTCACATGTTACCACAGTGATTCACATGTTACCGCAGGGTCTGAACATCAACCTCGTGTTCTCAGCTCTCACTGTTCTACTCGGATCTTCTTTTCCATTCGGTTACAACATCGGAGTGCTCAATCAACCGGAAATGGTTAGGACATCAGAGTGATACATCAATCAATCAATCAATCAATCAATCACACAATTAATCAACCAATCAAATAATCAATCAATTAATCGAACAATAGTACCGGTATCTACGCTATGAGTACGTATCTGATGGTTTAATAGGTTACGTTCATATGTAACTAATTATCACCGAAGCGAAAGGAAGAAACACTCCAATACGAATTTTTGGTCCTAGATAAGTTTTAGTTTATTCATTCATGATTCAGAGTCCAGTTCATCACTCGAAGGTGATGTCAGGGGGGAAGTTAATTCGTGTCAGGCAGCGATAGCTATGTTAGGAAGTGTCAGGAACATTGTCAGGTAGACTTATCGTATACAAGGCAATTTTAATCCTGTGTGTCCAGTGTGTTTACATATATTATTTATTCACAATGATAAAATAAGTTAGGCATTACTCAGTATGTGATACAATATTCATGCTCCTATTAACGTCCCTAACATCATTCTTATGCGAGGAAACGGACCTTAAAACTTTATTATTATTACTGATTGATCTATTAAATTGTGTGATGAATTAATTTATTGATTGATCGATTGATTGGTTGCAGCTGATAAAGGACTTCTTCAACAGGACGTTTGAGGAGAGGTACGGAGGCAATGTGACAGAGGGTTCTCTCACTCTCTCATGGTCGCTGACAACGGCGTTCTTCATTCCAGGTGGAATGATAGGGGCCTTCCTCGGGGGCTTTCTCGCTGACTCGTTCGGCAGGTATGAGAGAGAGAGAGAGAGAGAGAGAGAGAGAGAGAGAGAGAGAGAGAGAGTGAGGTAGATAGAGAAAGAGATAGAGAGAGAGAGAAAGAAAGAGAAAGAGAAAGAGGGAGGGAGAGAAAGAAAGAGAGAGAGAGAGAGAGCGAGCAAGATAGTGACGTAGATTTTGTTTATATCAACTTTATCAAGAGGACAAATGCCAAATGCATTTATTATTGTAAAGATTTCAGATGCTAATTGTGGTTGCTCTGTAACATTTTTTTATGTTTTGGATATTTAACTATATATCCAAGATAATGACAACAAATAATGAAGTTTTATCATCAGTTTCCTCAAACAAGAATGTTTCCAATAAGATATTATGTAATTCGGATATTATAATTTAGTGACAGTTGAAAATTACATCTTGTTTTGCAGGAAGAAGACCATTTTGCTGAGTCACTTGTTTGTGTTTATTGGCGCCGCCCTGTCGACAGCTTGTGTAGCTGCTAAATTACCAGAGCTGCTGATGATTGGTCGAATCTGTGTCGGCATCAACTCAGGTGAGATTAGATTGTTAATTTTATTAAAACTACAAACTCTCACTGGTTAGAAACACCATCATAATCCACTTCAGTCACTTATTTCAATTTTGAAATTTATGTTGTCAGCTCTTGATTATTTTAAACACATAAAATTCTATTGTGTTGTGCTAAAAAAATAAGTCTATCGCGAACAATGAAATGAGGCACGAGTAACTGTATTTTGGGTTAATGTAGCTAAGTTAAACATCAGTTTCCTGTCTTTATAGCATGCACGTGACATTTAGAGCTCTGGACTTGAACTCTGCAATTACTGAGCCGCTGTCATTTTGCAAGCTTTGCATCTTTAGCAGAATGAAAGGAAAAAGAGGCAGGGGCGGACCGAGATTAGGTATGTTAGATGATTTAAGGACCCACTCATATGTGGAAATGAAATGGCAAACGGAAGACAGAGAAGAGGGGAGGCGTTATATACCACGGACCTGTCAGTGGGCAGTTCACTAAGAGAGAGAGAGAGAGAGAGAGAGAGAGAGAGAGAGAGAGAGACATCGCTAATGTTCAATTTTAATTTTATTGTTTTTTTCCTTTTTTGTGTAGGCATGGGTATCTGCATATCTCCCATGTTTCTCTCAGAGATCTGCACGTTCAACTACAGGGGAGCTTTTGGAACGATGCACCAGCTCTTCATCACCATAGGCATCTTAATATCTAGCGTCCTCGGCATCACACAGCTACTAGGTAGTGCATAATTTGTACTGTGTTCTATTTCTCTACTAGGTAGTGCATAAATTATAGTGTATGTTCTCTATCTCTACTAGGTAGTGCATAAATTATAGTGTATGTTCTCTATCTCTACTAGGTAGTGCATGAATTATACTATATGTTCTATATATCTACTAGGTAGGTAGTGCATACATTATTCTGTGTTTTCTATATCTCTACTTTGAAGTGCATTAATTATGCTGTGTGTTCTATGTTTCTACTAGGTAATGCAGAGAGTTTACTGTGTGATCCCTTTTAAAATTCAATTATCTACTGGGATTAGCAGTAGTAAGCAAAGTTTCTCCTCTTTTCAGATAAATGTAAAATAGGAAAGTAGGCTTAATCAGGCCGTATTTATTTATGTGGATATTGACTTACGCTTAGGCCTATTATTCATTCACTTCGTGATTCATCGATTGATTGATAGATTGATTGATAGATTGATTGATAGATTGATTGATAGATTGATTGATAGATTTATTTATTGATTGATTGATTGATGCAGGCACGGAAGATAGATGGATGTACTTGATAGTGATTGAAACGTTACCATGTCTAATATCACTGATAGTGTTACCCTTCCTGCCAGAAACCCCCAGATATCTTCTGCTAGTTAAAGACGACAGGCAGGCAGCCATCAAATGTTGGTATTCTTTCCGTATCCATACAATTTCTGCTCTTTGCTTGTTTCAATTCAGGTTTAGATGACATGAGTTGATTCCTCAAGAAATAATTGAGAATTCAAAGCATTCTCGAATCATCGAGAATGATATTAAAATCATCCAATTCAATTTAATGTCTAATTAATAATTAGATCTTTAAATAAACACTTCAGTTTAGTGTTATCAGTTCTAACGTAAATACGCAGGGATTCGCTTCATATTTTGGGGCAACAATAAAGTGTTGATATTTAAATAGTTAGATCGCTACACGTGCTTATTTCGAATAAAACAGTGCCAACTGCTATTCTTGTCATCTAAATTCTACATAATATCCACTAAATATTCGCAAGATGGCAGCAGATGTAAAATTTGAAATAAAAGACTAAATTGTATTTGACTCATTAGTCACGCAAGAGATTTTGAGTAGGAGTTTATAAAATGTTTGACTATTAATAATATCAAATAAAATTGTAAATTACGAATGATTGCTACCTTTAAATATTTTAAAGTATTAAAAAATTCTTTATTTGAAAAAATACAACAATCATTTATTTTTCTAGCGTTGAAATTCTATCGTAAGTCGCAAGATGTCGACACAGACATGGAGGAGATGGATACAGAAAATCAGCAGAGTAAATCAAATGATTCGACAGGTGTCAGCACCGACAAAGAGTTTACACTTCGGCGCTTACTGACAGCGAGTGATCTCAGACGTCCACTACTAATAGCCTGCATGCTGCAAGTCGTGCAGCAACTGTCAGGAGTCAATGCTGTACGTAATGCTTCAAACGTATCTATTTATAGCTTCAACTAATGATCTATCATTCACTGTTTCTGATTTATTCTATCTGTCTATCTTTCTCTCTCTTAGTGCACTGTCTACTGGCATGTCCTTGGTATATAACGCCTCCACTCTCTGTCTTCCGCACATCTATCTATATAGAACCAAAAGATTATATGCAATCGTTTATCTTTCTTCATTTACTGCGACTGATGGATTCCAATTGTTATAACTGATGCGTAATTCCGTTACATTTTTAAACGGAACAATAAAAAATATAATAGACAAAATTAAATCCGTACTTAGCTACTTAGCTGGAGACCAGAGATTCGAAATCAAGCAAAACTATTTCTTAGAGTATCCTTGCAGAAATGCGTTAGACCTTTAATGTAGCATTACATCGTCTTATCAACTTCTATATTAGATTTTCGGATTTTCCATATAAGTAGTGGACATGCCTTAGATTTGAACCCTTAATATAATGAATGTCTTAATAGCGTAGGGGTAACGTCATGAAGTTTTAAAATGACAGTGAATGAGGTGAATTGAACTTTCGTGGCCCACGAGGTTTCAATTCGAACCCACGAGTCGTGGGTTCGAATCCCAGCCGCGCAGACCTGAGAGTAAAATCTCGGACATTCGCTGGACTGGTTCTACGTGGAATGGTCTAAATTGTCTAACGGTTTAAACATGTTGTATTAAAAAGTGATAGATATTAACATAGTTGATCATTTCACTACAATGCGTGTTTAATTTAATTTTACTATTTTAAAACTCTTAATCTTCGATGTGTCGTAGTCCTTCTCATTCAGGCCGCTGAATAAACCAGTGCTCAGCATTACGTTCTACCTGAGTGAACTATTAACATTTCTTTGTAAAGGATTACATTTATGATAATCTCGAGCAGTCGGTGGACCGGTATAACGGAGTATTGTTTATTTGCAGGTGTTTTTCTTCTCTAAGAGCATATTCGTCAACGCCAAGGTTCAGTCAGATCACATTCAATACGCTGTGGTCGGTGCTAACTTTGTCAACGTGCTGATGACCTTCGTAGCGGTGAGTCATCAATCAATCAATCAATCAATCAATCCATCAATCGATCAATAAATCAATCAATCATAAATCCATCGATTGATCGATCGATATTCTTTTTTTTTTGGTTTATGATAATCCGCTAATAAATATCAACGCACAAGTATTGATGTGTGTTGGTATTGGTGTATGTATATTTGTATGTATGTGTGTAGGTATTTTGTATGCATATATGTATGCATATATGCATATCTGTAGCTCCCACTGATGGATACAGCTGGTAGTACTGTATGTATGTATGTTCGTATGTACGCATGATTGTATGTGTGTGTATGTGTGTACGTATGTTTGTAAGTATGTGTGTGTATATGTGTAGGTACCACTAATGGATATAGCAGGTAGGAGACCTCTACTATTGGTTCCTATGGTTGTGATGATATTTGATCTCATAGGCATGACCATCTGCAGGGTTCTATATGTGAGTCAATCCCCCTGATATATCTCTAATTCGTTATAGCACTACTTTTAATAAATTTTAATTTTATTTAATTATATTTCTCCTGCGCTCCGCTCAATGACTTGATCAATCAATCAGTAAGAATTTATCTCCGGTTCCTCGCCATGAGGAAATGTCAGGGACGTCAAACAGTAGCATCCACAGCCGAGATGAGAGATCCGAGGTAAACCTATTCCATCATTATCACCACCCTTCCTTGTATTCCAGTTTAACCAGGATCAATCTAAGAGTAAATAGTTCACTTGTTAAAAATGTGTATCAATTTCTGGAGTCAGATGATCACGAACCGAATACCTTTCTGGTGTTGGTTTGAATATTATTGATTTGTCGCCTTTTACGGCGAGTACAGTCCACGGATGGTCTATTGTTCAGCAACCCGAACCAAATGTACCTTGAATGTTTTGAATGCAAAAATCCATAGGGATTTGGAAGGTTGTTCTTAAATCCACACCGGCTGCAATCTTTGCGCCACCAAAAGGAAACGACTGCTAATAACCATGAAACGGAAGGAGGCAAATGCAAAAACAGCAGCAAAGTAAGGAAAGTTAGGAAACTCTGCAGCACATGCTTTGTCATGTGTGAAACCATACGATCAAAAAAAGTTACATAAAAACACCTTTATCAAAGTCTCCACGTTGCTATATTAATGATGTGTTCACGTACACTATTGTATCGCTTGCATGCAGGGTACTTCTAGTAATGTACATATACTATTTAGTCACGGAGACATAATGCTTTATGATTATGTATAATCGTAAAGTTACGATTAAGCACTGCTATATGTTCAGGAGAACGACCAAACATTGACGTATCTCGCCTACTTCAGCGTCGTCTGCGTCATCATCTACGTCATAGCCTTTGCTGTAGGCCTAGGTTTGTACTCTGCGCTGTAGAGCTCAATGTTGTCATGGCCGACAGTAGCACTCTATTTCCATTGTTGTTGTTTTTGTAACTCTAGACATGACTGAATCTATCATCGCTACGTTTGGGTTCCTTGCACCGTATTTTTCTCCTTGTTAATGAGCAGTGTCTCAGACTCTTCCTGTGTCCATTTTGTGTCCCGTTTTGTGTCTTTATGGAAGTTTACTGTCTGCATGGTCATGTACCTGGGGCTTTCTCACTTGATAGAATAATAGAGAGAGAGAGAGAGAGAGAGAGAGAGAGAGAGAGATAGAGAGAGAGAGATAGTGAGAGAGATAGATAGAAAGAGATATAGATAAATAGATAGATAGAGAGAGAGAGAGAGGGAGAGCAAGTACATGTAAAGCTTAGATATGAATATAGAGTAATTGAAACGAAGTCTTTGATAATTTGTCGTTATTTCTACTTTATATCAAGCCCATGAATTAAAAGCACATCCAATACATGCATATTCTACACAAATTTGTTTTTATTGCTGTTGTTGTCACGCTGGCTATATACAGGTGATGCTAGACTATATTGATTAATCGTAAATTATCACTGACTGTTGTTGTTGTCACACAGGTCCTATACCGATGATGATAGGCTCAGAGCTGTTCAGACAGGGGCCCAGGCCTCTCGCTATGGCCATCGCAGGCTTCTTCAACTGGGTCTTCACCTTCATCGTCGTCATCAGCTTTCCCTTCATCCAGGTTCCAGTGTGATACACTAAGTATTTGTACTGAGTTTATAGCATATTACTGGTAGCGTAGAAATACTAATAGTAGCATATTGCTAGTAGCGTAGAAATACTAATAATAGCATATTGCTAGTAGCGTAGAAATACTAATAGTAGCATATTGCTAGTAGCGTAGAAATACTAATAATAGCATATTGCTAGTAGCGTAGAAATACTAATAATAGCATATTGCTAGTAGCGTAGAAATACTAATAATAGCATATTGCTAGTAGCGTAGAAATACTAATTGTAGCATATTGCTAGTAGCGTAGAAATACTAATTGTAGCATATTGCTAGTAGCGTAGAAATACTAATTGTAGCATACTGCTAATAGTATAATGCTAGTATATCATGACCATGTCACTTAACATTTGAACTGAATTTATAGCATTATACTAATAGCGTAGGCCTACTTTTAGTAGCACACTGCTAGTGTCATAATGGTATCTGCATAATTCTAGTAGCATAATGATAGTAGCAAAATGCTAGTAACATACTGTTAACTGTTAAAATACGGCCAGTAGCATTCTGCTAATATACATGTATAGTAACCAACTAACCAAATAACTTTAAAATTTCATTTTAATTCAAATTCTGTAATTGTTTGAATCAACTTCTTCAACCATACAGACAAAAGGGCCTACATGATCGTATGTTATTATTGAATAGCGACCCATATCAAATCAACCTTCAGGACTTTAACTACAGTAACTGGTGTGGTCTTTATGAGAGAGAACTGTTGATGAAGTATTGCTAGAACAAACAAAAGTCTGCATGGTAGTAGGTAACTCTAAGTCAAGCGCATCTCGTCTAGCGGCACTTTTCAGATCATATCGATTTATTAATTAGCTAAGCTGCGAGAAATAGGTCATACATTTTGAGTAGGAATTTGTACCCTTAGTGGTGGACATTAACAATATTAAAGCTCTAAATATGAACACCACTAAAATAATGCAATAGACTATTTACAAATATAAACACGTTGTTTACTCATTGACGACATTTATTCGTTCGGGAGTCCCTAGAATTTCAGCAGTATTTTAGATTGAGCTCCACATAAGACTGCAAAACTTCAGTTGACTAATTAATCAGCATTTTCAATTGTTCTTAACGACATG